>JARHVA010002292.1:432500-475000 GCA_037957365.1 Torreya grandis | reverse complement strand
ATAGATCAAAAAAATATGTTTTATCCACTTGAAAATAAATGTTGTAAACTTTGGTATGGAATATTATATTATTTTATTATTAGTCCTAGATATATGTTGATATTTATCTAATTTATGGTCAATGTTTAAGATAAGGACTTTACCTCAGTAGATGATAGAGACTTGTGCATAGGACACTAAGATAAATATAGTTATAACATAAAATAATAATGAAAATTGTGCAAATGACATATTCTTGTCTTAACAAATTTACATTTGATGAAGGCTTTTAGTGCCATATTTTTATGTTGATGATTATTCCTTTAAATGAGCTTAATAATATCAATGTTTAATGGATAAAACATATGTATGATGTCTACCATGAATTATATGACCATGAATGTTATATTATTTCTTGATAATTATGATTCTTTATTGCTATAATTTTTTTGATGAAATAGAGCTTATAATTTTATTATAAATAAAACCTATACAAGACTATTCAAAAAAATGTGGTATAGGGCATGCTCCAAAGTCACATGAAGCCACAACTAGGATAAAAAAGGATTAAGGACATTAAATTAATAAAAAAACTAGGCCATGCATAAAGAAATCTCTAGTAAATAAAAAAGAGGGCAACTTAAGCAACAACAAAAAATAAACCAGTCAAGGGTGGGTCATTATTAGGAGGACCACCCCACTGGGATCATGAAAGATATTTCCCATAATATATTGGATCCCATCTATCATCAGTGTCCACATGGCCAAAATTATCTTTTTATTCAATAGCATGCAGGGAAAATGTCTAAACTAAGCCATGATAAAATTTTATCAAAAGGATAAAAAGAAGCATCCTAGGAAATGTTATATTTCAATCTCCCCTAGGGATGGGCCATTAGAGGTGGGGATCCCCACCCTTGATTATGCTAAGGTGGTGTAGGGACATAGATAACACATAAATTAATAGGGGGCAACTCTATCCACCCTATTGTACTGAATGGGGAGAGTGATGCTACTACAAGGAACCAAAAGCATGAGAATGGTATCAAGGCTAAATGTAGTGAGATCCCCCCTTAGGAGGATCACCCCTTATATGAGGTGAGGTGTCCCTAGGTGGGGAATGTGGCATGTGAGAAATAGTATATGACATGTCACCTAATAATGGAAGAGACATTATAGGTAATCAAGTTCCATAGCCATTTTATTTGTTTGCACTTGTATTTACATAATCTCATTAGAAACAATGGTCACTTTGTCATAAGTTCAAGAATCAACAAAATTATTATAATTTTTTTCTAAATTATGTTCTTTTGATAGCCAAACTAAAATTTCCATTCTAAAATTATGCCAAAATTGGGTGAACTAAGGAGGAAAACTAGTGTTATCTGCAAAGATAATATGTCACCAACTAAAGGGAATGGAGCAAAGTGGTTGGAAAAAAGTCTTGAATCCATAATTAGGCATGTTAGACCTTCAGGTAGTTCCATAAATGGTCCACTATGATTTCAAGGTGGAAATAGAATGGAGATTTGGGAATAGAAATACCAAATTGGACTATCCTTCTACAAGTAGGTAGGCCTTGAGAAACCAAACACCAAATGAAGTGAATAATTTTGGGCTCAGTAAAAGAAGACCATACAGTGAAAAATCATTTCTCCTAGAGAGAAGTATAGGAATGTATAGTCCATTTCTAGTTTATTTTATCTACCATAGGAATGTGTGAAGAGATCCATCCATATCCTTTTCTAGAAGAATAATTTTGGAAATGAGTCTCTTTGTACCATTTCCAATCCTTAAACCAAGGGGGCATAGTTGATGGAGGTTTGGTGAAGGAGCTCCATTAGTACTGCTACCACAATCTCATCATAAAACTCTCTATTATCTAGATAAAGTTTATATTTATCTTTTAAGACATTCTAGGGGATAAAAAATTGAGGTTCTTTGCAAAAAAGGTGTTACATGGTGAAAATACCTTTGTGATAAAATTTAAGTGCATGAATCCAAGGCACTTCTACCAGAGGCACCACATGCATGCTTATAATCTAAGACGAAAAACATGATTTATTGATGGATAGACCATCCCTAAATCTTGAACCATTATATAAAAGAAAAGGTTTGATTTTTTCCAAAGGTTTTTAGATACTCTTAATAATAAAGGTTCCCACCACTTTGAAAAGGGTGACTATACTAAGGATACTAGGAAACTAATCCCTTTCCAAGATACGTGGACATAGGGGGACCCATGAGTAATGAAATTCATAACAAGAGTCTTCCAAGATTAATTTTTCCTCCACTGTATGGAAATTCCACTTAGCACATAGAACAAAGGCTTGTCAAGATATATCAATAAGGCCCATACCACCAGCCTCTCATAAGAGAAACCAATAATCCCAAGCAACACTATGGAAACTCTTATCATAGGATATATTGGCTTAGATGAGATCCACTAACAAATTTTCAAGATTTCTCATGACCTATTTTATGGGAACCCAACATGAGGAGTAATACACATGAGTGGTATAAAACACTTTGGAATATATTTATAGTTTTCTAACCAAGGAAAGTGGCTTGGTAACACAATATAAGAGGTTTTATAAATATGGTTGACCAAGTATTATGAAATTTGAGAGGGGGAGGCTTGAAAGACAAAGGATATCCCTATAAATTTAATTAACTCATCATGTTAAAGTCAATGCTAATTATAATACACCACCCAATAAGGTTATGGAAAATAGGATTACTTGTAGTACTATGTTTTATGTCATTGAATGTCTAAACTAGAGGTGAGAAAAAAGACCTCTAAGAAGTGCATTAAATTAGCCATGACATCCTCTTTCTTAATGATTGTATGAAAAGATTCATTAGTGAATTATCCATTGAGAAGTTTCTAGGGTTCTTCTAAAATAAGGGCTATACCATACACTAGGCCTTATGAATGAGAATTAGCTAAGAGATATCCAAATCCTTCTATTGTGAGAACATATAATACTAGGGATTAGGTTAAAATTTTATGATGGATTTGAATAGGCCACAAGGTTTGGCATTGAATCCATTAATGGAGAGATATGGTGAAGCATCATAAAAAATCATGTGCAAAACTTGAATGAGAGTGGGACCAAACCTATAGCTTATAGTGTAGTAAGGATAAATGGCCACTCAATGCATTCATAAGATTTTTTGAAGTCTATTTTAATAAATAATGCCTTTTGATGTGATTGATGAGCCCATTATATGACCTTCTAGACTACCTTGAATGGAACCCATTTATTCAGGTTATATGATTAAAGATAGCATAAGCCTAAGGTAGAGAACTAAAACATTGGTGATATTTTATAATAGATGTTAATCAAAGTGATGGGATTATGATTATAAATGAGCTCATGTCCACCAAATTTTAGTATGAATTTGATATGTTCTTTGTTGATGTTCGATCCCAAAGTCTATGAGTGGAAGGATTCTAGGTAGACTTGGTAAAGGTCAGCCCCTACTATATCCCACATTTTCTCTTAATTTTTTTAGAGGAAGCCATTATATCCTATGGATTTGATATTCACCATTTACATCATAACTTTTAATAAGTCATCCAAGGATAGGATGATATCACAAATAACCCTTTGGGAGGAGGTAATTTTAGTGGGAGCCATTGAGAAGTATTTATTTAGGGCCTATTGGATTTCCATGGATGGTGGTTGGGAAGAAAACACTTGTTGATAATGTTTGGAAAAATCCTTGATCATATTAGGTGTCTTTGTTAATCACTACCCATTAACCTAAAAGGATAGAATGTATTAGGTAGTGGATTTGTCCTTGAACATTTATAATAATTCCTTAGAGACCCAGTTTCCCACTTTGAGCCAATGCATATGAGCTAGAAGTTGAGCACCATGGGCATTATACTAATTACCAATTTAGATTTTTTGGCATAATCTATCCACCTGTAGTTGGAAGAATTCATTGAATGAGTGTTGATATAGTGAGAGTACATCTCGACTCACCTTAGAAGAGGTGTCAAAGTAGGATAACCACCAAATTTTGGCTAATTAGCACCCATAGATGCATAAAAATCTATCCATCTAATTGAGCTTGTCTTCCCACCACTGCATCCACCTTGGCTATAAAGTAGGCATAGGAATAGATTCTAGACCCACTTGATGTGTCCCATAGTGGTCCCATGATCTAGGAGGGTCATATTAGGAAATAATTACATATTATGAAATTTATTCTTTTTGAAGAGCCAAGTAATATGAAATCTAATTATAAAGTGGTCAGATAAAGTAAATTCTAGCAGGGCTTCTACCGGTGGTGATAACATGTTATCAAATGATAAGTATGACTAATAATAAATTATGGCATGATCAAGATGTTTAAAGACCTTATCAGACCCACCTCAAATATTGGTCTAAGTGTACCAAGAGTTTTGAGTGGGGTGCTACCCTAAATTAGGGTCATGAAGGGAAAATTTATTTTGCATTTATAACTGTGACTCCCTTTCTATAGAATTCCATCTCATAGGTTAATTACCAATCTTGTCAGTTTATTTTTCAACCATATTAAAATCCCCACAAATAACCTAATGGCCATTAGGAAGAGAATAAAAAATCCATCACCATAAAGTTATATTATAATGAACATCATTTGAGACATAAACATTAATAATTCCAAACAAATGATTATCAATATTGAAGAGGGCCCATATGATATGGTGGAATGGTTCCTTAGACATCACATAATTAGACCACAATTTAGGTATAATAATTTTCATAACTCCATAGTATCGTACCTCATGTTCACTTAAAGCACTAAACTATCAAGCCAGATAAATCTAATAGAAGTTGTGAGAAAAAAACCCATCACCTTAACTTATTAAAGGTATATAATGTTTAAATATAGAAACCTACTTTCAAAAATATCAAACAACATATTTACAAACTAAGTCTATCAAACCCAAAACATTCCATGAGAAACAATTCATAGATTATGGATATCAAGAGACATATCCTCTCCATCCATCCCTTCAAGGGCTTCATATATATTCTTCAAAAAATGCTTCAAGTTAGCTAGGAGAAATTATGGCTACTAGGAAAATTATATCACATACTCTAAATCCTCTGATGCACCCCATAAAATGTGGATTTGAGAGTGATTCATAGAGTTCATAAGGGGTTTTATGAGCACTTACTAGTGTTAGTTCAAGTGAAGTGTGATAGAAAATCCATAACTTCTATAGAGATGTCTGATGAGACTTGAGAACTAGAAAATTCATTCACTACCATGGGTGTTCTTTGAAAATGAGGTTGAGATGATATTACTTCTATAATCACTAGTTCTTTAATGGGGAGATGCTCTAAGGCACTTCCTTGTTTAATAGATATGTGGGTTTAAGCACTTGAGGAACAAAACTAGAGGAAGGATTGTTAATATTCCCATTACTAATTTTAGCATGTCCCTTGTTATGATTGTTTTTCTTACCCCCAATAATTTTCAATCCATCTATTTGGGTGTTCTTAAGAGACACAACCACCATCTTGGTGGGGGTCTTATTATGGGGGAAGTATAATGGATAGTCCTTAACAATATTAAATGTGGATTTTTAGTGAAAGCATGTGTTATTCAAGTTGATATACAAAATTCTCTAAGAGTACCTAGAATTATTTAATTATATTTTGACAAATTATTTGAGGTCCTTAAAAAAATAAACTTCCACATAGAATGCCCTTTGCAGTTAGGTTGAGTAGAATCTTTGATATTTATGAGTGACAATATAGATTATAGAGCCAAATATTTGGTCCAAGAATGTATATCAAAGCAAGTGAAAACCCAGTAACTTAACCTTGACAAGGGCTTTAAGAGCAACTTTCTCTGAGACTACAAAGTCTCTATTACAAGGGGATAGTAATAAGAGGGATTTTTAGACATACTAGGTGTCTGAATTATTTAATATGACACATACATGAGTGGGATTGGTAAAATTTAATATAAAAAATCCTTTGGTAATGTTATGGATGCTTTCAAGATTAATGCCATGCGTTGCTCAGGTGGATCAAACCTAGGACTTGAGCAATCTTTCAGAAAGAATGCAGACAAAATTAGATAACTATGTAGAACTATTCTAGCCATTGACAATCAAAATTAGATAAGAAATAATAACATTATTTGGAGAATCCTTGCCTTGTGATAAAATTTCAAAACATATTTTCTTAGTTGCTTGTTTGGGGGGGCCATTACTGAGCACTCATCCTTCAACCATCATGGCTTCAACATATAGATGGGAAGGTGGGGAGGCCATAAAATAATTCACCCAAAGGGTGAATCTATTAATTCTCAATAAATGATAATATCTCATGGGGATGTTGTATGGTAGGGAAGTCTAGTGATGAAAATATAATGGCTCTCGATGGAAGGCAAAAACAAATCTTAGTAGAGCATAAAATGTCATCTCTTCATGTTTTCATATATCGATTGCTATAATTTTCACTACTATTCTTGTGATTTAAATAATTAATTTATCTTGAAAATTAAGTTAATTTTAGGTTATATTTATATGACACTAATAAATTATAACTTCATATTGGTTGACTTGAGTGTTGAGTATAAATACTTCTTATCATGCTCTCTCAATTTAAAATCAACATAGGTGACCTAACGATAAACATTTAAAATTTTGTTAACCTAGGTAATTGGAAAATAATATTTTGTTTGAGTATTTCCATACTAAATTAAACTTTTATAACTATATTTGTGATAGTATTTTGTATTATCTATAATAGGGATACTTTTTTATATCTATGACTAGGCCTTGTAGACCCAGTTTTCTATTGATAATTATAGTAGAAAGCTAAAAGTGCATATTGTGTTGTATTGGTTTGATTGGAAATTTTATTTTTAATTATTTATGATTATGGTTATGTTATATAATTAAAGTTATGATCTTATTTTATAAAATGTGTAAAATTTTTCATCTATACTTATTCTTTATGATTATTGGTTGCTTGAATTGGTAACTTGTAAGTCATATTTATTAGATCTATGGAAACTTTGAAAACATAGGGAAAGTGATGTGAATCTTTAATTTTTTTCATTTATACTTACTCAATGACTATAAAGTTAATAGGTTATTAAGTATAAATTGACTAAGTTTTCCATTAAATGTTGATTGTGAAAAAATTATTGTATTTGCATTCTCCTATGAGATAAATGTATGAATAATTATGAACATAGAAACCAAATTAATCTTTAGGACTCTTATTATCCTTGTTTTCAATCATAGATAAGGTGAATGGATATTTATGCTTTATGTAGGTGGTATGTAATAATCATTTTGATAATCGATGTACTATCATTAACACACTTTATTGATTATTAATTTTTTGATGTTTTCTTCTATTGGATACCAAAAAATTCTCATGAATTAGGAGGATGACGATGATTTTAGTGATTATGGACACATGTGTGATGCATGATCATTATCACACTTCTCAAATAATTTCCTCATGTTGAATAATGGTTTCTTGTATATAAATCACTGCATTAAATATTACTATTAAAAAATATTGGGTTGGGTAGTTGTGGAATTATTAATGTGATCACTATGTGGATTGTGGAAAGGCATAATTTCACCTAGACTCAAAAAATTAAGAATGTATTATTGAGTTTGCATGAAATGAGATGGAATTGTTAACTCCTAAGTATTATAGGCATAGTAATATATAATTAGTATGTGTTAAGAATGCTTTATTTCCTATTTGTGTTCGCTTTCAAAAATTTCTATAAGTTATGTGGAGTTATCTAGAGTACAACTTATATACAAATTATTATCTTCCTTGTTGACGGTTTCACATCTACCTTTGTCATGAAGGGAAGGGCCACTCTTAGAGATGATAGTGTGAAATGGATTAGAAAGGATATATGGTTTGAGGTAGAGCCTCTAATGATTCTCTCCCTCTTCTTACATAGTTATTATTAGCATTAGAGATATTCTATTTTCACGTGGATTACTTTATGAAGATTAAATCTCTTGTATGAGTGTTATGGACCTAATAATGTAAATTGTTTCATTATTAAAGGAAAATATGTAGGAATATATGTTTATTGGTTTTATTTTGATTTAATAATGAAATTAATAAACCACTTAACTATTTACATATTTATTTAGATTATATAATATACATATCCTAAATGTAAAAATACATAACATGAAATGAGTTATACATAATAACTTTCAACATAATATACAAACCTACCTTGGATCTAATTTATATTGAGTATGTAGGTGGATCTCTACTATAAAAATGAATAGAAAGATATAACTATGCCATAGATGAAAATAGTGTTATGTGATGTAATGGGATAGGGACACACTAGGGTGGATAGAGGCAAACTATAACTTTCTCTGTTAACTATGGCCACCTCATAGATGACTATATGATTTATTTTCCTTTATACACACGTGGTTTTCAGAGTTAGTTTACTAATTGATTTATCATAAGAGATTATTCAATTCATAAAATCCCTGAAATATCAAAAACCTAGTTCATGCACATAAACCAAATATAAATAATATACAAACGGAAGAATAAAGAAAGGGGAATAGTTGAGTTATCCTAAAAAAAACCTCACATAATTTTAGTGTTTCCTACATAACCCAAAAGAACCTCAAGATTCTATATTTTTTGACTCTCATCTGAATGCCCAAAATGGTATTAATCTAAAAAATATGAAATCCATTTATTTGGAAATATTAATTGCTACAACTCTCATATGAATGTGTAGATTACTCTGTAAAATAATTGAAATGGTGGATCCACCAAATGTGGTCTACTACAATGCAACCATGGACATTGAGTGTCACTAGACTAAAACATGGTAGGAGAAGAGGTGAAACCATAATATATGGTTTTCTAATGTGAAACCATAGATTCTAAGGGTCACTAGACTATTATGTGTCTGACTTGAAAAATGAGAAGAATCACCCTTTTACAGATGAATCTAGATTCCATTGAAACTTTTATAACTTTGAAAATTTTGAACTTTTGAAAATTTTACACTTTAAAGAAGTGAAATTTGAAAAATTCCAAGTAGAAACATGAATATGAATGAATATCAATGTCTATTAGTGTAGTTATTTTTCCCATTGGGTCTTGCCTACATGACCTTATGGCCATTCTATGTCAATTAAGCTTCCTTAGGTTAGTTATAAAAGGGCCACATAGGCTAATAATATTTTAATGTAATTATCTAATTAGGAAAATTAGAAGCTTTCTCATGTTTCCCTAATTTTCCCTATATGTACCCCCATTTTCCATTTTTGGAAGGATAGACAAGAAAGATAGGTTAATGTGATTTTATGCAAACATGTCATATTTTGTAATATTGTCATGTGAAGACAAGTTTCTTCCTCCTTTACAATTTATCTATGGTTTCATTGCTCCATACATAGATTTGCTTAATATTATATATAAAGATCCAAGATCATGACCAATCTAACATGGTATTAGAGCCATTTTTTCTAGTATTACAACAATCTTTATGGTGAAATCTTACTACATTAGCTATTCCAATAAAAATAAGGGTTTGGTGGGATTCCTTGGAGAATTCATGAAAAAATTTATACTTTATCTTCAAATCTCAAAACAAACTATGCCATTTATTGTAGAAGGTGAAAAAACCCTTGGATTGATTATAAAGTTGACCTAGTTCTAGAATAATTAATTTTTCCTCTCTGTTTGGTATCCCAAGGCTCTATTTTTGATTTTCTACAAAAATCTATACTTGCTATGCTATTGTGTGAAAATGCCTTCTGGGTTTTCTTCCTTAGGTTAAAATATCAAATGGGTCTCTTGTAGAATTTTAATTATTTAATTAATTTGAATATTTTTGGCTTGCCTTGATTTACATACCATCAAACCTCTATGTTACTCAGATCTGTCGGTGGTCATTACTTCAGTTCTATAGTTGATTAAATTTGAGTTGCATGCATTGGAGAGTCTGTTGACCAATCTAGACTTTTAGAGGGATATTAATTAGTTATTAAACCAAATTAGACATTAAGAAATGAGTAACTTCACTTTTCTAAGTTGAGTTGTTTGATAAACTCAAATTACTTATTCGTAGACCAACTCAGACTTGTGGAGTTGGTTTACTTGAAAATACATGAAGTTAAGTAAAGTAGGTCTAAAAAGCTAGATTACACTACTATAGACCAACTCAGGTTTTTGAAAGTTCATTGCTTCCTTACTTGGGTTTTCAAACACCATTATTGCTCTGAGTTGGAAGTAAAGCAATCTGGGAAACCCAAATTACACTATGAAGACTAACTCAGATTTATGGGGTAGCTCTACTTAGGTTTTCAAAAGTTGATTAATTGTGGAAGTTAAGTAGTATAGAAAGCTTGGATTACACTATAAATACCAACTTAGAGTTGTGGGGCACATCTACTTGGGTTTTTGAAGGTCAATTACTTGTGTTAGCAAAGTAGTCTCAAAACTCTAGATTATTCTTTGTAGACTAACTTGGACATTCTAAGGGTCTATAATGATCAAGTTTGTGGGGTACCATTACTTATATTTTTGGAAATTTTTTATTTCTCAATAAAAAAACTAGAAAAAAAATTATATTTTTGGAAAGGGTCTAGGAATGTGGATAAGTAACAACTTGTAAGTGCCATAACTTTCAATTTGTAGCTCTATTTTGGGTGATATTTTTTTTGAAAGTGCATATTTTTTCAAGATATACATATTGGTTATATTATTTTAGGACCTTTGTAACATCCATTTTATTCATGGTATAATGGCTTAAAACTCACTATACCTTTCTTAGATGCATTATCGATTGTGCTTGACATCCCTCTCATACTTTATCACACTAATTGATCATATATGCATTATTGGTGGTACTCAACATCCAATATTGAGTGTGTGTTGTATTTTAACTTAAGGGGGGGGGGGTAATTTTGATAGTTTAAGGGGGTACTTGTACTATATACAATTTATTATTTACTTTCATCTCAATTTTATAAATTATTTCAATCTATTCTACACTAATGGATATAAACATTGAACCACTCACACCATTTAACTATCTCAACTAGAAGTCTAAAATGTAGCTCATTTTGAGAGGTAAAGGATTCTATCAGATCATTATGGGTAAATAAATTAAGCTATCTACAAATTAAAAAAAATGTTAAGTGGTATAATAGATGTGATAAGGCCTATGGGTTTTTATTCCTATCAATGTCTCTCAACCTCCTATTTCATGTTAAATCTTCAAAAAGTCCCAATGAAGTTTTGACCATCCTAGACAAGATTTTTGGAGTGAAAGATATCATGAGGGATTATGAGCTAGAGAATGAGCTCATCACATTGAGCCAAAGTGAATATGACACCCTGCAATACTTATTTACAAATTTTAAATCATTGAGAATATATTTTAAACAATATGGCACTGAGAAAACAAATGACCAATTGATTCTATCCATACTTGTAAAATTGGGTTGTGACTATTCAATTTTCATCTCTACATTTCATGCTACCAAGCATGAACATGGATCCACTTTTAAAATTCCATCATTCAATGAGTTTGTTGCTGATCTACTTAGAATCAAGATAATCTAGTTCAAATAGGTGTATTGAAGTTTTCAAATTCAGATGCCTAAACTAGATCATGAGCACAAGAAGAATAAAAAATTATATGCCAAGCCTAAGGCATCATCAAATGAGTCCTCCTTAAGTGGGAAACCTAAAAAGGAAAAAACTCAAATGCAAATTTTACAAGAAACTTGGGCATGATGAATCTCAGTGCATGAAAAAGAAGATTGACACCTTGATTAAGATGTGTGAGTAGAATAACATCAATGTTACTGAATCCTCAAATTAGAACACATCCACACAAGATTATTCAAATTATAAAGATAAAAAAGGGTAAAAATAAGGGCAAGGCACTTGTTGTAGTAGCTTCTTAGCCTTCAACTTGGGTTATTGACTCGGGTGCTTCCTATCACATGGTCTCCTTAGAGGATCTATTTTTAGAAATAGAGCCATGTTTTATGCCTTCAATTCTTATGGGTGATGAAACTTCGGTAGAAGTTAGTGGTAAATGATTGGTTGAAGTAAGTGTGGGGACCTTTAATGATGTTATATGTGTTCCTTCACTATCCACCAATCTTCTGTTGGTGTACCAAATCACTCACATAGGTGTAGAGAAGAAAGTTGTGTTCACCCCTAATTTAATGGTTATCAAGAAGCTATATAGTGTCACTATAGTGGCTTATAAGAAGGATAATCATTATTATAGTATGTATACCTTCTCATAATTTGCCCTAGATCAGCTCTCAATTGCACTGCTTACTCATGTAATTGGAGTGAGCAAACTATGGCATGAATGGTTTGGCCATTTAAACTACTATTAACTAAAATAACTTAGTCATCAGGATATGATTTTAGGATTACCTAAATTCAAATTCTTATATGGACTATGTAATGGCTGCATTCTTGGCAAGCATCTATAAGAGAAATATGACAAGGGCAAATAAATGAGAGCTGAATAGAAGCTCAAAACTATCCACAATGACATAACATGTCCATTTCCAAAACCTTCATTCAATAAGACCAGATACATGCTCAGATTCATTAATGAATTTTTGAGGTACACCTAGGTGTTTTTTCTCAAAAATAAGTCTAAGGTCTTTTATCACTTCAAGGACTTCAAGGCACTTGTGGAGAAGTAGTCAAATTATTTCCTTAAAATCTTAAGGACTGATAATGATGGGGAGTATGTCAACAATAGGTTTGATTAGTTTTGTACATTAGAGGGAATTTAGATGAAACACAAAGTTCCATATAGTCCTTAGTATAATGGTGTGGTTGAACATAAGAACTATAACTTGAAGAAAATGACCAACTACATGCTTCAATCAAAGTCTCTTTCTCCTCAATTTTGGGCCAAAGTAATCAACTATGCATGCTACATCCAAAACCATGTTACACACAAAGCCTTGAAAGATATCACTCCTTTTAAATCTTGGGATGGTCACAAGCCTATAGCGGATCACTTTTGAGTGTTTAGATCACTATTAATGGCTTGTATTCTCAAGAAGAAATGCAAGGAAATGGACCCTCAAAGTTAGTATTGTATTGTTGTTGGGTATGTAGAGGGTACTAAGGGTTATAGGCTATTACATCATAAAAATCATGAGTTTTTCATAGAAAGGAGTGCCAAGTTTCATGAGGGCACACCTAAACTCACTATTGGCACTCTAGACTCTTCAAAAGTCTCATTAGACATTGATTATACCTTAGACAATGACTTGGATCCACCTCAAAATCCTCCTAATGACCCTTCTTCTTATTCTTCTTCTTCAAGTTTAAGTGATGAGATCAATGATGAGGATTCTCCTCCTCCATCTCACACTCATACTTTAGATGATGATGATTCACTTCCTAATTCTCCAATTTCATACAATTCTAGTCCCATTTGGGCCAGATAGACACTTTAAAGTGCTAGGAAATGGGTTAGAAATCCATCAGATATAAGCTGGACACATTAATAGTTTCAAGGGACTTCATATGCCTACCTATATATTTCCTCAAATCCACAAACCTTTTGTGAGGTATCTTGCATTCTAGAATGGGATTCTGCTATGCAAGAGGAGTATAGTTCCCTAATCAAGATCATAGCATGGGACTTAGTCCCTCTTCTTAAAGGAAGAAAATTGGTTAATTACAAATGGGTTTATTGGACTAAGTATGTTGTAGATGGTTCTATTGATAAATACAAATATCATCTAGTTGAAAATGGATTTTCTCAAGTGATTAGCATAGACTACATTAAGACATTTTCTCTAAGATGACGTCTATCAGACTCACTCTAGCCATCATAGCCACATGTCAGTGAGATGTTCACCAAATGGACATCAAAAGTGATTTTCTACATGGTGACCTCAAAGAAGAGATCTACATGAAGAAACCACAAGGCTTTTTGGAGGATTCCTCCTTGGTCTATAGACTCAAGAAATCTATTTAAAAACTCAAACAGGCCCCTCATGTATGGTATACCAAGATGGAATCCTTTAGTCTCATAGTTAGGTTCACTAGATGCCACTTAGATCTGAATGTCTACATCTTTCTATAGGATGATTCTTTGTTGATCCTAGTTCTCTATGTGGATGACTTGATAATTGTAGGGAGCTCACAATCATCCATCTTAGTAATGAAAACTACACTTTAGATAGATTTTTAATGATAAACATGAGATTACTACATTAATTTCTCAAGATTGAAATCATTTAGTTATATTTTAGGATCACTTTATCACAATCCAATTATTCTCTTGATTTGATTATGAGGTTTAACATGGTTGTAATACAACTCCTACTCCCTTCTTGTTTGGTATGAATCTTAAGGCTGATTATCCTACACCATTGTTTAATGCAACTCCATATCAGTAACTTATGGGCACTCTTATCTATCTCACACACACTATACCTAACATATTTTATGTAGTTGACATGGTCTCCCAATTTATGTAGGAGCCACATGAATTGTATTGGAAAGTAGATAAGTGTATTTTTCACTAGATTCAGGGTTCACACAATTCTGGGATACACTACAGAGTAGGAACATAGGTTGATTTGATTGAATACACATATTCAGACTGGGTTGGAGATATTCAAAGTTAAAATTTCACTTTTAACTATATCTTCTCACTTGGTTTAGGTCTAATAATTTGGTCAATAAGAAGTATCATGAAATTTCCTTATTATCTACAAAACTAGAATACAGAGGGGCTATCAATACCACCACTCAAAAAATCTAGCTTTAGGGTATTCTCACTAAGTTTGGTATCCAGTTTCATAAGACAATAATCATCTACTATGACAATAAAATCACTATCCATATTTGTAGGAATCTATTTCTGCATCAAAGGACCAAACACAAAGAGACTCACATACACTTCATTAGGGAGCTTGTCAAAGAGAAAGTCATTGATCTTTAGTACTATCTAACATTAGAGTAGATTATAGATATTCTGACCAAGCCCTTCATAGAGAGTAAATTTGTTCATCTACAAGATCTCATTAGGGTTAGGGCTGCTCCACCTTTTTCTTCCTCCTATGGAGTTTCTTCACTATGTACTTGGGTACCTCATCAGAGTTTCAATGTCAAGACCCAATTCTCATCTCACCTAACCTATGCTTAAGGGGGGTATTGGTTTATTGTTTTTGCCCATTGGGTTTTGCCTACATAGCCTTATGGACATTCTATGTTAATTAATCTTCCTTAGGTTAGTTATAAAAGGGTCACATAAGTTAATTATACTTTAATGTAATTATCTAATTAGGAAAAATAGATGCTTCCTCATGTTTCCCTAATTTTCCCTATATGTACTCCACTTTTCCTTGTTGGAAGGTTAGAGAAGAAAGATAGGTTAATGTGATTTTATGCAAATAGGTCATATTTTACAATATTTCCATTTGAAGACAAGCTTGTTCATCTTTTTTAATTTATCTATGATTTCATTGCTCCATACATAGATTTGCTCAATCTTCTATGTAAGGATCTAGATTGTGGCCAATCTGAGTCCACTTTATGTGTATTATATTAATGTAATATTCTAATTGAACTTTTAATTATTTGAAACCTATAAATTTTAACTATTTTATACATACCCATGCATATGCATCAAGTATATGTGAACATGTACTCAAGTAACTATCTAAATGAGTGCACATGTATGTAACATGCCACTATAAATCTAAAAAAATAAACCATGTTGTAATTTTGAAAATTGTACACTATCATAAATCTAAAATTTATTGCTCATAGGAACTTGAATTCTAAACACAAGCCCATTTTAATATCCCCCTTTTGAGATGAGAGATGTAGCTTGCAAGTAACTAATCTCAAAATAATACTTATATAATATGTGAAAAATGTAATAAAGTAGTAGTATGTGAACATTTGGATTTTATTACATCATAGTATTCAATAGATCATTGAAATACATATGAAACATGTGTTAGATAAATATTGCATTGAAGAACATAAGCAACATGTGCATAATATGTATCATGAAACAAGAGTAAAAATGAAATTAATACATGATATAAATCATAGCACCATATTATAAATAAATGAACATACAACTATTATCACTTAAAATCATGCAATTTATATATAATGTCACACACAAGGCCCAAAAGACACATACAAGGACATGTGAATAATGCTTAAACACACAAGTCCAAGGACCACACAAAAAGTGCATGATGATGTCATACAAGAAATAAAATGTATGTGTTGAAAAATTAAGGAAAATGGCCACACACAATAATTAAGAAAGCCCTAACTTATCATATAGTTAAGTGAATTTTTTGAAAATAAGCATAGTGCAAATGAGACTAGTTTACATCAACCATATTTATGAATGTCTTTGTTATAAAATAAAATATCCATGTAACACAATGTAAAGTATGAGTGATTAAAAAAAATATTGTATGATATATTTCTCAACATGATAGAAAGTTTTGGATATATACAACTTGTTAAAGTGTTCATAGATAAGAAAGAGATACCTTTAGCTTATCAAGGGTGTTGGGTAAAAAGGAAATCCTAACATTGAAAAATCATGTGATAGTATGCAATATATCACACTCACATACCTTGTAAAAAGTCTATTTTATTAAAAATTAAAATATGATATGAAATAAATAACATATTCAAAGAAATCATCAGCATTTAAAAATGATTATTATGTCTTAATTTTTTTTTGAATATATATATATATATATATATATATATATATATTCATTAAATTTTTTAAAAAATTGAAATATTTAAAAAAATTGAAATATTTAAACTTAAAATATTTAAAATGCACCAAGAATGATGGATTTGAAAATAAAATAAATGAGATGGATTCTAATGACACTATTTTATGGATTGTATAGGACCTCAACCTTGTATACTTAGAAAACTCATACCTTGGTTATTCCTCTCAGTTATGGACCTTTCCCACTTTCCAAATTCTTTCATTTACTCTATCTTGTACCCCTTGGCCTATCTCTTATTTTTATTAGCCTTATGTTGATGATATAAACCTTCTATGTTTGCTAGAATGCTTAAAACTTACTTATCTTATACCTCTACATGTTCTGAGTTTGTACCTACTTTCCTTCTCACTAAACACTAACATCTAGATTAGACACTTGCATCAATTCCAGTGTCTTGAGTTGATATAAGTGTCTAGTGCCCCAAACTCATCCAATTTAAAAATTAAACGCATCCTAATTTTTTAGACTAAGTTTTTTAATATGAGGTACTTATGTAAATGGATTGATATAAATATAAGATTAACCCTCATTCATTCCTCACCTACAAAACCTATCATAGACCATGGCAACTAATCAAAAGCATTCAATCAAACACTCTATAAAGTTATGATTTCTTATTTTATTCTATTATCATATCAGTCATAATAAAAACACATATATATGTATGAAGTACTGAAAAAGTAGGATAAAAGCCTAATTTTACAAGTTACAAGTTAGGTCACTATTTTACTTTCTTTGCACATATTACATGTTTCACACACAAGCCAACATGTAGGGGATAACTATATCAATTTGAGGTCCTCTTTAGAGTATTGGTTATGTATGAAATGCTTATTGATATATGGGTATTTGGGGTTATCTTGACACCATGTGCCTACTAACCCATTGTACCCCAAGGTTGCCTACTAACCCATTGTACCCCAAGGTCATTATGAAAATTAAGAACTAATCTATTCAATAAAAAAAAGAACTAAGGTTCTAAAAATTCATGAGTGATAGTCCATAACCTAGATATAAATACACTAGATCAAAGGAAAATTTAAACCCATACTAATATAGGTGGTCACATCATTTTATAGTAAGTCTTTTGTACATGACACTTACATCGATTTTAGATAGTAGCATAGACGTAACAATCCCATATTGACATTAGTGTCCAAAGAACTAGAAGCATTCAATCTAGAATCTAACAATTGTTTTAAAGTTGTCTTCTAGTATGCCTCCCACCTATTCCAGATCCAAAACCATATTAACATCAAAAAAATCTAAGTACATTATTTATTTATTATTTATATACTTATAAAAATTATAATTACTATTTTTTAGCCTATCTTAGTTAACAAATTTAGTGTATGTTTATATCTGAGTTTAACACCTAATCGGCCTACTGTAGATTTGATCATCACCCTTATGTATTAGAATTTCTATATTTTTAACCCTTTATACTAAATAAGGACCCCCATATCCAATTTAAGATTAAATAGATTCAAAAAATCAACAAGGTGTGAAATTAAAGTGTGGTAAAGATTAAGGCAAGTAATGTGCCCTCAATATAAGTGTAAAAGAGTCATAAAAATGTAGCATAAATTATTGATATATATGAGAAAGTACATGCCCTCAATGGAAAATAATCTATGTGTGTTTATGGAGAGTGTAGGGGTAGATAGATATGATCATGTAAGTGAAATGAGAGCCATAACATGATAGATATGCCATAGTAAGAAAGTCAATTGTCAAAGATAAGGAAGAATTGAAAGCATTATAATATAATTATTTTGGTCTATTTGAATCAGTTTAAAAATTAAGAGGAAGGTGCCTAAAGTGAAAATAAAACCAAGTGCTAAAATAATTATTGGATAAGGGATATAATAAGTAGTAAAAAATTAAAAATTAAAAAAATAAATAAAAATAAAATATATATATATATATATATATATATATATATATATATATATATATATATATATATATACATACATACATACATACAAAGGAGAATATGTAAATGAAAAATCAAGAGACTTGGCCAAATTAATGGATTGGGGGGAAATAGGAGGGTGTGTCCAACCAAGGATATCATCAATATGATGCACATATGTACGTATACCTAATTTTATGGTATGAAGAGGTGAGTTCCTATGAAGAGGAAGTGCCAACTGGGATGCCTCTAAATATTGACTAGAATCATATGTTGTAATACAACCATTTTAATCACTACTCATATATCTTTCTAAAGATGTATCCTCATGTGTAATAAGAGAAGATGTAACTAATTATACCTATAGTGGAGAAATATGAATAAATTATGATTTTGTAGGACATGAAAACCTAATTTTATATGCCACTTTATATTAAACAGAATGTACCATGATCTTTGGAACTACTTGATTATGCTCATGTGTAATTGTATCATGTTCATAAATTCATGGATAAAATTATTCTATAATATGGTTTTGAATATCTATATAGACCATTTCATTACCATGTTTCTCAATACATGTGCCCTCAAAATATTATATATGAGGAGTAAATAACATTGATTCTAAAGGATATTCATATTGGATTCCTAGAATTTTGACTACTTGATTACCATGAGTATATTTGAGACATTTATGCATTGTATAAGGTACTAATATAATATTTTGTGTCCAAGGACATCATAATAACATGTCAAACACCCATGTGATTAGTTAACTAATAATTAAGTGGGAAGTATGAGAGGCCCCAATTGTAAAGGTACTATTATATGATTAAGTTGATCTTATGTACAACCATAAAATATTTCTCTAAATAGGTAAGAGAGTAGAAAAGTGTAATGATATATGAATTTTCACTTGATCCATTATCTATCATAAAACTATGCATGCATTTTTTGTATACATATGATCTAATAAAGAGTGCATGTCTATATGAATCACCATCAACTTAACTATAATCAAAAGTAATCATAGGTCATTATGCTTACTGGATTTTAACTTTACCAAGTATGTTATCAAGTGGATGACCATATGTAGAAGGGGTAGGGTGAACATTAAATTCATAATTTTATTCATAATGATTCTTATAATTATTTAGTTCATGATTTGAAAAAGGAAATTTGTACATTTTAAACTTAAAATCATCATTTTATTGGGTCTTATCCTCTTCATTATGTGTTCTAATATCAATAATATTCTCATAAATAAGAGATAGAATTTTGTGTTTGATATTGAAACATATATTTTGGAATGTCCAATGTCCAATAAATTGATGATAGTAAAAATATGCATTAGTATCAAAGTATTTAGATTGTGGTTTAGACATGTCTAATTCCATTGGTGGAAGAATAGATATGTGTTTGCATTCAAGCATATTTTTCAATAATACAAAAGTATATAATGGTATCTTTGAGAATTTTATTATTAGTGGAGCTTATAATTGAATATTTTGTGTTTGTTGTGAGATAAGTATAATATTACCTTCATTGGAATTTATATTATAGTTTAGATTGATTTTAAAATTAAAATTTGAAGGAGTACTTGAAGTATATTTGAGCTTGTTCAAGGTAAGCAATTTGACCTCACGCTCATTGAATTTTTGGCATAGTTCACCAAAAGATTTAAAATTATCAAACATAATTAAATCTTAGAGTGGAAATAGAAAAAATTGAGTAAATATATATTGGAGCTCATTATCAACCATTTGATTTGTCATTTTTTATAGCATAATATTGTATCATAGAACATATTCACTAGGTTTTTTATTAAACCCTTGTTTGAGATTTGAATTTTTAGGCATATGATAAATTTTCACTAATTTTGATAGAAAAGTGTTATAAAAAACATTTTTATAATGGAGTTAATGAATTTATAGATTGAAAAAGAACATCATAAAAACATATAAGAGTATATTATTTGAGATTTCTTGGAAAAATCCTTTTCAATAATTTTTCATTATCTACATTGTCTAGATGAGCTACACAGAATGTAAGCAAACTCTATTAAATATCACCTTTGTCTTCATATAAGGGAATATTAGGAGCCAAAAATGTAATTAATAATTGATAATAAGTAGTTTTAGGTGCCAAAGGGTTATGTAGTAAGGATCATGAGTCCATAGAGAGGCTATTATGAGAAATTATTTGCTCAATCTTAGATAACTTAGCTTCTAAGGAAATAATAATAATAATAATAATAATAATAATAATAATAATAATAATAATATTATTATTATTATTATTATCATCATCTAAGTTTTTATTACAATATTGAAAGTAGATATTATATTGAAAATATATTATACTTGTTTTAGATATTATATTGAAAGTTGTTTGTATGCAAATATTGAAAGTTTTAAACCAATTCATTATGAATGTATATTATGATTCTACAAATGAATGCATACTATTATTTTGTAATTGCATGAATTGTGGAAGATTATAGTTTTTTGAAATTGGAAATATTTTTCAACTTTGAATATAATTACATGAATGATTTGTAATGAAAAATTAATTTATTATTTTTTAATTTTAATCACATTAGTGTATTATTTTAGTTGGATTTTATATTATTAATATTTTTTAATAAATATTTTAGGAGGATAACTTGGAATCACATGGATTTTTTTCGTGGGAGAAATTTATTGATATTAAAATTAAGGTTTTCTTGCATGAACTTTTGGAAAAATAGTCTTTGGAGAATGGGTTTCCTTATTTTTACTAACATTTTGTTTACTTCAAAGTTTATAACAAATCTTACCATGTGACAAAATAATTGGTTAAGGCATAGATGTATGTATTAGAGGGCCTAATTCTCTTATATTTTTATGATAATTCTTTTCATAAGATTAGTAAAATAATTAATTAATATCTTATAAGATTTTACCATACTGATTGAGTGTATATGTAATCCTATAATGGTCAACAATATAAGTATCCTCTAAACTAAGAAAAAATGAGAATACCATAGTAGATCCAACATATATACAAAAATTTGTCCACAAAGTTTTATAGGGTTATATAAAAGGGATGTGTGCAATGAGGTTGTAAGTGATATAAAATGGGAATCTAAAAAAACATTAGAAAGCGTAAAACCTAAATATTTACCAGGTAGAATTAGATGGTAACTAGGAGGCATTAAAAATTAGTTTAAATACATTAGGTTGTAAGAATTAAGTATATAAACTAAGGTTTTAAAAGTGTCAATATTAGATGGTAACCATGAGGTGTAGGCAAATAACATATAAATAATAATAAAGTAGTAAAAATATACTAATATAAACATGGATAAATAAACCAACGTAATGTAAACACTTAATTATAAAAGAAAGAGTATATGGATGGGATAATTACCTTGGATTGACTTGTTGGTGAACTAATCTCCCCCTTAGCTTTAGTGGGAATTTATGAGAGGTGGATGTAGTATTAGTTAAGGTGGAAAGAAGAAGACATAAGTAGACCCAAGTTGGAGACCCTAAAGACTAAGTGTACCTTATTGGATTGAATTATATCATTGATACCTTTGATTATTGTGTTAAATTTTATTCCTAAAATGTAATATCCCTATACCTAATACCTCTTATTCTTATGAATATGTTTTTTTTTTCATAATAAAATAAGATTAGATGTATATATTTTGATAAATAAAAAATATGAATCTTGTAAATATGGATTCAAACCCTAAAATAAAAAACTAAAACTTAGATAAAATAAGTGACCCATTTTATGGAAATTAAACCAATATTTATCACTCATAATATGTCATCAACTTAGATATTGAGATTACCCTAGATTATGATCTAAACTAAGTCACTAGCACAAAAATAATTAATTTTCTAAGATGATTGTTGTACCCCAACATCCCCCCTATTATTATTTTTTAATTAATTTTGTTTTGGTTTGTCCCATGTTTTATTTTTAAGTTTTATTATTAATTATGTGGAAGTTTTGTCGATTGTTCCTTAATCTCAACACTCAAAAGTACAAATAATGGTGTTTTACACTTCATACTAAATTATTAATGTCTTTTGGGAGTTTTATACTTATGTAGGTTTTGAAGCATGTGAACTTTGAAGGAATTGGCCTTCTTAGTTTTTTTAATCACAAGTACAAATTTTTGAAAACTTTACACTTCAAAAATTCTTAAGTTCAATATTTCTTCATTGAACACTTTGTTCATAACTCCATCGACAACTTCTGTGGTTGGAGAATTTGTTCAAGATTTTTTTAATTAGTCATTTTGTTCAAAAATCCTTCATTAGACTCTATGGTTAGATAATATATTTAGTATTTCATTCATTAGTCATTTTATTCATAAGTCCATCAACTTTTGTGGCCAAAAATTCTGTTCAAGATATTGTTCATCAGATATTTTGTTCAAATTTTATGTTTAGAGCCTTATATTTATGATATTTAGTTGGTTTGGTCTCAATATGAAACTTGAATCCTAATTTCCTAAAATCCACTAAGATTAACCATCAAAGTGAAACTACTTCATGACATTTGTCAAAAAATTCAAAGATGTGGCTTTCTTACCAAATAAGATAATAAGATTTGAATTGTGCAGGTAATGCACATTTAAAAACATTAGGAATTAAAAGTACATGAAATAGAATTGAATGTAAATATATATCAATGATTTATGTCTATTTAAATTCTCATTAATCATAAGTAAATTTTCAACTCAATTTTTACTCTATGAACAAGCCCTAGCGACCTATACATCAAATGTAAAGACTTGACAAACATAAAGAAGTATTCAAAATCTAGGAAACTAAATTTTAAAAAAAATAGTTGGGAGTAAATGACTTCATCATCTTGAGTTTTTATAGGATTAATCACACCATCTCAATTTTCCATTAAAGATTATACTGAGTATATAAACACTATGTTTGACTCAACCATATTCAATGACTAGTATACCAATTACTCAAACCTATGGGATGCCATTGATGATGTTGATGCATTTTCCCATGAAGTATATATATCACCAATGTAGATAAAATTGGTGATAAACCTAATCTCTCTCTCAAAATACAAGTATTTCACTTTACAATAGCCAAACTTGAGGTTATGCATATATCAACCTAATATGAGACTTGTTTTTTACCAGTAAGGTGATAGATTATGTCTTAGTACATCACATAAATCATAAGATGGTTGTGGATTGTATCTCAAGTGATAATTTATAAAGGTATTTATATTTTCCAATTCTA
Organism: Torreya grandis; assembly: GCA_037957365.1. NCBI lineage: Eukaryota > Viridiplantae > Streptophyta > Pinopsida > Cupressales > Taxaceae > Torreya > Torreya grandis. The sequence continues at coordinate 451,005 of JARHVA010002292.1, read as the reverse complement.
GATGCTATATTTTACATGCATAGGGTGGTAACATGGAAGAAAAATAATTCGATTGGAAAATATCTAAGTGGATGGATTCTTCCTAGAGAGTCTATTTCCCTAAAGCAAAAATACTTGGTGCCTATCAAAAAATTCAAAATGGGGTTCAGTATCAAGATGGCCCTTTTGAATAGGCTATATAGCCTCTAAAGCATCAATTTTCTCCACCTATATTGGGTGCCACTTCTAGACATGTTAATGACCTCTAACATGACTTTTGCCCTAGGGGATATTATCAACATTAGGTTAACGGAGAAAATTTTACAATCAGATAAATGATTAATTAGAGGCCATTTCTATATGATATTTTACATCCTCAACACAGTAATGGGAACTATATACTTGGACTATGGGTCACTTTGGAGCCCAGCTTTGGACTAAATAAAGAATCACATCTATGATTATTGTTCATTCATGCACATATATACATACACCAAGCATATCACTCATATTGTATAAAGTGTATATATTCATGTATGCAAAACTATCCACAAGTCCCCACTACCTTAGCTATCTAGGATTATATCAGATATATTGGCACTTTGAGGTGACTATTGGCTATACCTGAATTATACAGTGCTTATGGTTGTTGTTAATAAAGTCAAACCCTTACATCTCTCCAAGTACATGATTGATAAAATCATATAGAAATATATTTAATTATATATTTAGTGGAGTGTAGAAGAAGATCTGATAAATAAAAATAAAATCACATTCTATGGGTCCCATGTGGTAATAGGCAAAATGTGCTACACAATGTGAATTTTTTTTTGGGAGGTTGGAAATAAAAGGAAGAATTATTTATTTGCAACCCTACCATATATATATTGGGACCCTCATGGACAAATTCAAAAACATATCAAAAGATAGGTTATTCAATACCATCACATTCCTTATGACCATGATTTCTTATTCTTGAATGCAAAAGATAATGCCCAAATCATGAAAAGTGCACAAATAATAGTTCTTAGGGAGGAATATTTGAAGATAATTCAAGGAGAACCTTCAATTTTAGTTCAAGAGATGACCATAAGGATTCCACCCCCTATAGGATGGACTATTTTAGACTTTTGGGTCAACAAACCCCCTTATTGAATAGAGGAACAAGGAAAGAATTCTCAAGAGGCTCTCTAAGTATTCAAGGCCATTAAGGTAGAGCCTAGTGTGACTAAAACTATGCATAGAGGATCTCAAGAGGATCCCATTTAATTGGACTCCTCTCAAAGCTAAGATCACCCAATTAGATCACCTATGAAATAATCTATAAGTGAAGAGGTTGATACTACCCCAATTTAGTGAGCCTCTTCCCCAACTAAGAAAACTACAATATGCTACAAGAGGAAGCCAAGAGATCCTCCCCTCTCAAGGATCCTAATTGATGATGAATCACTAGTAGGAACATCTTTAGTTCATCAAAAAACTTAATTAAAACAAGTTATGGATGAAGACAAGGAATTACAAAGAGAAAAATCCTTCAACCTCATAGATGAATAAGGGAAATCACTTATGAATGATGGACAATTAGATAAGGAGGCTCAGCCTTTAGTCCCTTCTTCCCTAATTTCCTCTTTTATTCCTCTTTTTTTAGTGGGTTCATTTGATTTAGTTCCTCTCAGTAATATCACATAAACACCTCTGGTCACTCCAAAAATAGAGGATGTTTCCTTCACCCCTATTGTTTCTATTTACCCAATAATCCCAACCATATCTATTATTTCCATGACTATATAAATTCCCTCTTAGATTTACTTAATTCATCCTAAAAAAAAATTGAAGGATTCTAAGAAGGTTTAAGGGGTATTGAAAAGCTCCCAAATTCATGTATCATCCACTCAAATAAACTTGCCAATAACTTCCACTAGCTCTTCCCAATGTACTACTATAACATCCTTAGGGAAGGCTAAAAGGGGAAAATGGGTATATATAGTCCACCCACTACCCAAATATTGGGGTGTATATTGGTATAAAATTATATGTCACTATCTTCTCAACTCAATATTTAAAGGAGATTTAGATCAAACATCAGAAGATCAATTGGTTGAGACTATAGCTACGGACACACAACTAGTTAATCTAACGTAACTAGTTATCCCTCCATGGGTAGCTGATTTCATTTCAAAGGCTTCTTAAAAACCAAATTTAAAAATCATAGAGTTTCCATCGATAAGCTCCATGTTTTATAAACATACAATAAACATCCAAAGGGTTAGGAAGAGGAAAGTGGAAGATGAATATGGAAGGGAAATCATTTTTTAATAAAGACAAGACATATTTACCTTATCTAAAAGGAAGAATACGAATTTGGGGTAGTCCCCATATATAATGGACTTTAATTCCTATGCTAAAACTCATGAGGATGTTTTGATAACATTACATGATGGGACTAAAATGGCCATGAAGGATATTGAGAAAGAATTAGAACAAATAAAAGAGCAATATTAAATGATCCACATTCTTCAAGAAATTGAGATAGAGGTTCAACATGCCACATCAAAGATATACAATGCTCTAGAAGAAATTGATGCAATAAGGTTAGAATTGGCTCCTCATATAACTAAGACTCACAAATTTTTTAATTCTTTGAAGCACGATGAGAATAAATTAAATTAAATTATTATTTATAGTAATAATAAGGATTATATCCATCTTTATTTAATGACATTATTGGAGGCTTAAAACTCCCTCAACTTAGTGGTAATTAGAACCCAAGAGGCTAGAGAGTAGATCATAATATCTGGGGAAGTAATGACAAAGTATCGAGAACATGAAGCTCTCATTTTGAAAATTTGAGAAGAATTAAAGATATCAAAGGAAAGAGATTTAACTGGTAAACTCATTAATAGGATCAATTTTGATCAACTCCTTTAGTAAGCATTTAAGAACATCAAATAAAGCCTTCAGGGATTATCACTTAAAGAAATTGAGGTCGAGCTGAGTTTTGATAGAGAAAAGGTGATAAAAGTAGAAATTTTAGAATAAACTCTCATAATAAAATCTATTTGAAGATGTCCTAAATCTCTGTCTACCATGGGGATAGTCAATTTTTCTAATATAGTCTTATATCATAAGACGTATTCTATGATATGTTTATTTGACTTTTCTTTCAACTGTGAAACTTGAGCATATGAGATCTTATCATTGATATTGATGGATGAGTGTGCTAAAAACATGTCTTCCAAAGGATTGAATGATATTATATACTAATTTGGTAATTAATAATCCCATTATAAGGCATAATACTTTAATTTAGTCATTGGACACATAGTCCAAACATGTTATGTAAAAAGATTAGAGATGGTGCTCTTTGTCACCCTTTCCATCATATATTTTAAGCTTAGGTACCAATAATCTATATATTAAGGTAATTTTTTCTATGTGATGTTACAAAGATGTATGTAACATAATATTAGAATCCAATGCATGTGATGGCCTGGTGGCTCCCTTCTCAAGATGTAAAACCTTAGTCTATAGAGTATGAACCTCATGCATAAGGGATTTTACATCTAAAGTAGAGGAATTAGACATAATAAGTGTAGCTATAACTAAAGGTTATTGAATTACAATTTTTGGTTTTGTTATCTGAGTTTTCCCCACTGTAGGTGTAATAATGTTATTAGATGTGGGAGTTGAAGATTGACCATTATTTGATTTATTCTTAATTTCTAATAAGGCTTATTATATTTGTGCATGATCAAGGGGATATTACCAAATTATATTTGTGAAGCTCTATAGGACCTCATCTTATTTGAAAATTATGTTATCATTGTTAAATGGAGGCAGAGTGTCCCACTTTTCAATTTGTATATCATCTTGTTCTTGATTATATTGTTCATCTCTGGATGTGTTATTATAAAATACACATAATAAAGGTGTGAAGGATAATAATAGGAGTTAGAATAAGTACCTTATCCATGTTATAAGCTTAAATAGTAGGAATCTAAATATGCTCTATAGGATTACCACCTAGCCTATCACTTATTCTTAATGGAAGAGATATAACTTTATTAGATGGCATATAGTAAACAAATTATATTAAAGTTAGCCCAAGACTCTATATATATATAACAGACAGGCGACCGACGTCGGTCCCTGCTTGTCTGGTTCTGCCGATATATATATATATATATATATATATATATATATATATATATATATATATATATATATATATATATATATATATATATATATATATATATGAAATCTAATTTTTTTAAAACAACTAATTAAAATAGGAAAAATAAGGATACAAACCCTAGGAGAATATAGGGTTAGGGTTTGAACAATGTTTGAGGTAATTCAGGTTCACCAAATGTCTTATCCTTTTAGTGTTTAGATTATGTAGATCTTATGTTTGATTAAAGGGTTGAGTAGACTAAATAAGGGAAATAAGATGCATAAAATAACGACTAATTTATTAAAAATTTGATTATTTTATAAAAATAGTAATAAATATGTGAAAATAAAGACTTATCTACAAAACATCTAATATAGATGATATGTGTTATAACCCCACAAGGTTTAACCCAAAAGGTATTATTTTTTATTTTACTTTAATAATCTAAACTAGATTATTCCCAATCAAGACAAGTTATTAAATCTTTAACTAAATTCATATTATATAGTTAAATAGTTATGATTCATTTAGATAATGATTTAATTAACACACTCAACAAAATTAAAAATTAAATCAATCATAAAATGTATATCTACTGAATAATAACTTAGCCAACTACTAAAAGATTATAAAATAATATTATACAATAAGAGCAACCAATTACTTGTTATCAAAGTACAATAATACAAAGTTTTTACATTGGAATGAATATAAATAAATACATTATTCTATATAACTAATGAGTATCCACAACTTCATCAAATGTAATCATGAGTAAATTTTTCTATTGACTAACTGTTGGAGGATAGGGAGAGCATCATCAAAGTTATTTTCAATACCAACCATAGCCCATAAATCCTTTGCACAATTTCCCAACTAGGAAATGACCCTCCCTTTATGGATGATCATATTATAATGGTGCAAGTATCTAGAAGTCAACTAGAACCTGTGCATTTTAAGATTTTCACTACATCCAACATATCATAAAGAATTCCATTCTAACACAACATTGTGTATACATGCATATTAATCAAATAGGTGAAATCATAATCACACACATACACAATTGGATTTAATTTATTGCATGCATTAATGACACTAAATAAATGTGTGAGAACCTTCTCATAATAATATTTTCTTAGTGTCATTAATACTCAAATTTACTAAATAAGTCATATACAAGATATCATGAAATTCTCATACAGATTTACTAGAAATACCACAATATTTAAATACAAAGAAACAACATGAAATAATTACATGCTATATAATAACAACATAAAATTTGTTATCATACTTCCTAAGTTCCTTTACCACTTATTATCTATTTTTAGTAAGGCAATACAACAAATAAATTGATTACTAATAATATTTATAATATTTAAGTATTTAACATTCCAAATAACATACCCATTTTTATAGGTATTAAAATAAAAGTAAACACAATTCAATAATTTTACATTAAATACCAAACTATTAAATAATTATAATAACCACAACATTCATTTATTCTAATCAATAACTAGTTATCATCCATTTAATTAATTACTAATGCAACAAATATAAATTAATGATTACATCATAGTTTTTATATGAACACATTTATTCACTATATACAAACATCTATGTACCATCTAAACTATCTGCACGTGTGTGTGTGTGTCTAATATATATATATATATATATATATATATATATATATATATATATATATATATATATATGTATGTATGTATATGTATGTATGTATATGTATGTATATGTATGCATGTATATGTGTGTGTGTGTGTATATATATATATATATATATATATATATGTATGTATGTATGTATGTATGTATGTATGTATGTATGTATATACATTTTTATGAACTATTCATAAATAATAATACAATGTCTTTATGTATAATCCATATATATATATTTACATATGTTTTGAGTTAATTTTATAATCGTAAGATCCCAATTTAAGAAATATTAACTCAATTTTTAAACCAAAATATAATTCACATTAACATCAAACAACATCTAAATACCCAATTAAATGCCTCTAAACATAAAAATCAAACATGTGAAATATTTTGTTGTGTACCCTATGGTAAATTGACTCATTGAAAACATTCAACATGAATTATGTCCCCTAAATTAAACATCTATGTCACAAAAACAATTTCAAGTTCAATCATTTTACAAATGTTTTAAGCTCAGTTTGGTTTGTATATCTAACACAACCAGTTAAAAATTTATATGTATACGTTCAAAACAATGATCACCTACAAAAATAATTTATATTACTCAGTCAAAAAAATATTAATCAACATATAATCAACACAACTTAATCAAATAATAAAATTACCATTTATAAAACTATTAAAAATAAAAAAATCAATCCTTTTATACATATCATACCCACAACTTTAATATCATCTAATCTTGTATGTATGCTCAATGCTACAATTTATATTAACTCATTAGCCATAAGTTTAAATACACCAACCCAATTCTTCCATTGAATACTATTGTAAACAATAAAACCTATTTATACTCTTAATAATCATCATGATTTAAATGTCCAAATATGCAAACCATATAACTAAACAACATCACAGTTATCTATTATAAATCAATCTTATCCCAACTATATATAACTAACTATTTTTCCAAATAGACATTTATAGATATTAGACAAGTTCAAAACCCATTTAAACTAAAACATAGTCATTTTAAAGTAATAATGAAATAATAACATAGTCACATAATGATCACTAAAACTTAGTTACATTCCAAAAACCAAATGAACCCACTATCAAAAATAATGTCGTAAGTCATTCAAATTTTACTAATACCCAATTATATGATAATAAAATAACACACAGTCACCTATATTTTGAATCAGGTTGAAACCCTAATTTATTCATAATACCAAACTATTTGAGTAAAAAATATAACCACTAGTCATTCTTAATTAAACCTACTCACACAATCATTAAACAAATGATAATACACAACTGTTTCACATACAAATGAAATAGAAAACACAACCATTATAACCATTCTCAATTTCCTTTCCATTCACAATATCTTATATAACCATGCTTATGGATGATTCAATCAAACCAGTGATTTGATTATGTGGGGAGATTTTTCTTCCCACAAGTTTGAATCATGGCTTCATTTTAAATAAAGCAAACTTATTTAAAAGTCACTTATCATTTATTAATAATGAGAATAACATCAACATAGGTATGTGGGATTAAAAAAATGAACAAACCCTACCTCTTGAGTGCTGATGGAGAAGATTTTCCTCTTTCACTATGAACAAAAGCCTTTATATTTATCTCTATATCTTCTCTATTAGTGATGGCCTCCTTGCATTCTAAAAATCCCATCTTCCTTCATTATTTTCATAGTTTTATGCATGCCATACAAAAACACCTAATTTCATGGTGAACCCTTATCCATCATAAATTCTAAAGAATGAATTGCTATAACATCAAAAATTCTTAGCATGCATCAATATATTTTATCTTGATCACCAAAACAACACAATTATCTCAATATCTCTTCTAAACTTGTAGTCTAACCCTAACTATTACATGTTTTCATGGATCAAAAAATAAAAGACAAATAAAAACAAATGATGATTCCAAATTAGGGTTGACAAATGTATTTTGTCAAAAACATAATAATTATGTTTAATAAAAATTCAAATGCCTATCCAAAAATTTAAATATTAAACAAAAAAGTTTCATACCTAGTTAACCCCTTAGGCATTTTAAAAATTATCACCCTAAATACCACCATAGTCACTTTCACATAGGTCTATGTTAGATAATGTTTATAAAAATCAATTTGTTAAATGATATAAATGTAATTTACTTCTAATCCATGTATATATGTGAATTATAATGATACTTTTTTTGTTAAATGCTTGTAGGTACATGCTTGTATGGAACTATGTAGTCAATAATAAGTAAAGTTATCTAAAAAACATAAACAATTAAAACATTCTGTAATGGAAACAACATCATAATCTTAGAAAATAGTAATAATTACAAATAAGATTGAAATAACATCTAAACATAGATCAAAACCAAATCAACATAATCAAGCATGAAGTAACGAAACACAATTGAAATTAAAACACTCATGCATTTATTTGTACTATGTGGTGTGTGCAGGGTTCCTTGTCAAATCTATACACCTCAAACATATTCATCTATAGTACCCTCCCTAATGATACTCTCCCTCCATATATATGTAAATGGTGGACTTTCTCCTACATCCACCTCATAAATTTAAATGGTAGTTAGTCCATAACAATGATAATCAATAAAAATATTACTAATGCACAATAATGCTTAATGAGCATAATCCATATATAAATGAAACTCATGTATAGTTAATCAACAAGAAATGAGTCACACTAAATAATCATTATATGTCTATTAATAAAACATAAATTAAAATAGTTTGTTAAAACATTAATTAAACAACATTAACCCCATTAATATCTTTTTATGAAGTAAATCAAGTTTAATGAGGAAACTAGAATGTAACAATCTGAGTGTAAGAAACTAAGATAGTAGCAGGTTTGAGTTTTGCTAATTGGATCCTTATGTTAGAAAACCTCCTAGATAGTATCACCACATTTGGATAGTAGTGACATGTGGATCTAGTGTCCTAATATTGGAGTTAATGTCATTTGTGTAGGACTATCTTAAACTTTTGGGTGCACTTGTGTTTGTATTTAAGGGTTCTCTTCCTATATGCATGAAGTTTGGAACTCTATATTGTGACTATAATGACTAATTTGTGATGAAAACCCTAATCCTACTTTAAATTAGGGTATGAGTTAAAAAGTGTGTCCATTAGTAAGATAGGATGGATATCCTCAACACCCCACTATGAAGAGAGTTAGATATACCAATACTGGGATCAATCCTAACATAGTTCTCCCCACCTAAGTGTTGGTGTAAGTGCAAGTGATTGTAGTATGATAATATCCTTGAGTTACTTGAGTGTTCTTGAGATTATAAATATATAAAATTTGAGCTTAGCATTGTTGTAGATGATAGTATGCAGAAGTAAGGTAAAATAGGGAATGATAACCTTATTTTTTATCAATTTGTTTCATGTTTGAATAGGTATTTTGCATGTCATTTCCATATAGCATATCTATGACTAAAATTCATGTATTTATAGTGTTTTATTGCTTGTGTAGTTAATAAAATATGTATACTCCAACCTTAGGAGGATTTTACTTTTGAAAATATATTTATTCAAGAAATTAAGGATAAATGACATAGGCACCATTTTGGTGACACTAGTGTTACATGGCTCTAGTGTCCTTAATGTGGCACTAATGTCCATCTGGTAGAACACTAGGCATGAAGGGCCAAGATTAGTAAATGAGGGTATAGGACTAAATTTAAGCTAACTAGGGATGCTTTTTACCTACACAAAGGCTAGATAAGTGTGATAATATGTTCTAGGATAGGTTTAGGGATAAGCTAGGGATAACTAGTCTCAATTAAAACTCTTAATACTCAAATACCACTTTTATGTGATTACAAGTTTAATGTATTTAAAATTAAGGTTGTCTCAATTTTTTATTTTATTTATTTAATTTCATGTCATGTTGTGATTGAATAATATTTTTAATACATTTTTTTGGTCCCTTATCTTTATTCTTATGTCTTGGCACCTAGAATATAGTATTTATTCAAAAGGCCCTCATTGATGTTTCTTCTACCCTCAATGAGATAGGAGGAAGACAAATGAAAAATTCTCTCCTCATGGCCTCCTAAGATAATTCTTCATGAATGCAATAAACTAATAAATCCACATGTAATGAATGAATGACTTGCACATATTTTCATCTTGTGAACTCAAAACCTATGAGAATAATTTAGTTTCTAAATTTATTTTTCTTTTCCATTTTTTGAAACTATGAGATCACCATGTGTGCATGTAGCCACATCTGCATAAGTTCATAGGGATAGAACCAATAAATTTGTCACCATATTTTATTTATTTTTATCAATGATTTAATCATTTTAATTCACTATTTATCTCAATTGATTGAAAGTTACTAGGATGAAAAGAATGGTAATTAAAATGGAGTGGCCCAAATTATATTATTTTCAATTAATGAGGTGATAATATTTAATGTGCATTTAGAACAAAAACTTGGATTTTATTTTAAATCATAAATAATTCACCTTTTTACCACTTTAGACTACATGAAGAGGTTTCATTTAAAATACAATTAAATGCATAATCCTTTGTATAGGTGTTTGTAATGAAATTACTTCACCAAGAAAGTAGAATCATTGAAATAGATCATAATATGATTAAAATGCAGTAAAATATATGAATATATGATGAACCAATCCAAGAGATAAACCTAAAAACATTACAATAAGATCATAACTTGAAATATTACAATGAAATACTTACCATTACCTCTTATATATACCTTAGCTATGTTCTGAATACACCCTAGGCTAACTTTTCCATTGATTTACCTTATTTTTTATTTGATAATTAATATATTGTTTAATAGGTATAAATCTTGAGAGATAATCATAATATATATATATATATATATATATATATATATATATAGTTATTAAAAATTCTGATTTCAACTTGCTTAATATGGTAATATGATATTTTTGGAAAACACCAAGAATAAATGTACTTAACTTAGATTATGTTATTGGTTGCTTATTTTTTAGATCTAGCAATATAAATTTTAAAGAGATTGGACTATTAATATGTAATATTAGAGGTAAAATTTAAAACTAATTCTAGACAAGACAACACCCTTGAGACAATAGTTTAGGTTAGTAATGTTTATTTACTATAGACTTATCTGAATTGACTATTACTAATGACTGACTATGAAACCAAGGAAAGACATAACTATGATAATGTAGGATTAGGAATATAATCTTAAGATATTATTAGAAATAACTATTCTCCAAAGATAACATCATAGGCTAGCCATTTTTGTTGACTACAAACTTGTGTGTGTTAACTATGATAAAAATCTTATTATTCCTCCATTTGTGCCTATGTCTACTAAGTAGCATGAAATGTTGTAATTATGATATTTCAATGTAGATATCACTATCTTTCTCATCTATGTTTTTAAAACCTTAAGGGTATTTTTGAGATCTAAAAACCAAAAAAAAGAGGGTGGATGTAATGGGATAAATAGACCCTAATCACCCACTTGATTATTAACTATTACTTATGTATGCATATACTCCAAATGTGGAATCAAACCACATGCATTTATCCTATCTAGAGTGATTGTGTAATTAAGCTCCTTAAATATATGTATCTAGCTATAAATAAGGGTTTGATACTTGAAAATGATAATTATTGACTTGATTTGAGATAGTTTAGACTTGTATTATGATTTCCCCTTGTGAATGATCTTAATATTTGGAAGAATAGGTCATATTTTACTAAATTTAAATAGTGTGTAAGTGATCAATAGATAGTGAAAAGATAGGAATGATGGATTACCTTTGATTTGTATCTATATTGAAAATGTTTGACAATACCCTTTATCCAACTTTACAAAATGTGTGAGAGGACCCAAATGAATATTTAAAAATTTAGAAACTAGTAATTAATTGGTGTGGGATGAATCTTCTCTATGTGTATAGCTCAAGGGAAACAAAACTATCTACTTAGCACAGACCTATAATCAAGGATAGTTTTCCTAAGTTATAGGTAATATAAGAGGTATTTAATAGAGGTTTGAGCATTAAAATGTAATTTTTTATGTAGTAGTGATATTAAACATAGGGTCAAGCCCGTATTTAGATAAATGGCTTAGAGTAATGGAGAACAATAGTAATTTATTTGAGTGCAAGTTGATTGGTTTATGATATGTCAATAATTAACTTTATCAAGTACTTATGATAATAATTAGGTATCTACATTTCATTCTCCACCCCATTATATCAATGGGGTTGCTATGGAAAAGGAGAAGATAATACTTGAGTGTGTACAACACACTTTGTATTTGATAAGAAGCTTCAATTTTGTAGGACACTCAATAGAAAACCCTAAAACATCACATGAAGTCATCATTTTTTATATTTAAAATTTAAAACATATGAAAAAATGAAATAAAAAATTTAAAATATAGAAAATAATAAATACACATATATGGAGATGAAACCATGTTTCTTTGTAAGATGTAAATTATGCATAAGCAAGCCCATTTATTGAAGCACTTAGAGAGATGGTTTCTTGTGTTAAATCATTTATGAATTAAAAGTTATCATGTATCAATTTTGAATAATTAATCAATCCTTTTATTTTTAAGTATGCATGCTCAAAGTCTAATATAAGGGAAAAATTACTCAATATATTAATATATAAAGGTGAAACCATGGTCGATCCACTAGAAGTGATGCCAAAGCCATTGAGTGTGACTAGAATCAAAACTTACATCACCCTAAATATAATATAGAACCACAAAATGGGTCCTGTAGAAGTAATTCCAATGTCATTGAGTGTCATTATATTTGAATGTACATTATTCATAATATAATGAATCATGTCACTACATACAGATCTAGATTCTAATTGCATGATTGAAAGAGAATGAATAATATTCATGCCCCCATCATGACCTTGGTTCTAATATATTTTAATTGGAATTAACATTATCCTTTTAAAATGTAAATTCTAATGTATTTTAAATGTTCATGAACCAATAATATGTGTTTTAACTTTGAAAATTATACATATTTGTATGGACAATGATGCCCCCTAAATTTATGCCAAATGATATAAAATACCATGCATTTATATGCTCAATTAAAACTACATATGAAACTTATAATTCTTTATCTTATAATTATTTTGTATATTCCCATGCATATTCATTAATTTTTGTATATATATTCACTTTTTTATATTTTAAAGTGAGTGAATATTCATACCATATGCCCCCACAATCTATATTTGATTTGCCAATTTCTCTCATATATATGATTTCTAAATTATATTGAATCTCTTAAACTTTGAATTTTTAAACCTTGTACACTATCATAAAATGTGATTTTTAAACTATTTTGAATCTTTAAAAACTTATACTCTATCATAGAATCTAATTTTTATATTCTTGAAGTCTTGGTCTTTGAGATAACCCCATTATAATATTCCATTTTTAAGATGAGGAATGTATCCTACAATGTAGATCATCTAAAAAGAAGATTTAATTGTATCATGTGATAAATATATAATCATGTCAAAATGTGGAGGGTATTTTATCATATAATAGTGTATTTAACTCTCAATGAAATATGTATGTAACATATTGAATGTGAGGCATACAAATGTCATGTCTAGATAGATTTAGCAATGAGGCACACAATAAGTAACCATATCTAAATTATGCTATGCAGTATAATTATCATGGCATCACTATTCAATCTCAACAAAATTAAATGCAACACACATTTTCATGTAGTACCACACATAAGGCCAAGATAAAGGAAATGTTCAAACATGGCAGAAGCAAATATTACACACATAGGTCCAAGGGCCATAGATAATGAACATGTTAAAAATTTTCAGAAGGAATGAACATGTTCAAATGTCACACAATAAAATATCACACACATAGGTTTAAAGATCACACATAATAAGTAATAAATGTCTATCCTATCATGAAATAAATTAAACAACATCGAATGAGCATAGAACAAGTTAAAACTAGTATACATTATCCATATGTATCAATGTCACATCATATTAAAGTAACATATTCATGTATCACAATGTAAGATATATAGCTTAGCATGGTATTTTACGTCATACATATATATAACCTATGATATTGTAACCTATAATATAAGATTCTATTAGCATAGGCATGGCCACTAGGTAGAAGAAGATCTAACATCTAAGAATCCATGTATAAAATTCATGTATTGCATCACACTCATGTAAAACATTAAATTCATGTGTGTTTTAAAAATAATATGATATCTACCAAAATATGTGATAAATAACATATGTAAATAAGTAAATGAGTAACTCATATCATGCTCAAGTCCTTATTTTTAATTTTGAGAATATTTGTTTTTTTTTGTATTTTTGACATATTTTATTTTCTTATTTTTTACATATATGTTTTGTTTTTTTGTTTTTTTTTTAAAATTATTTATTTTTTTTTATTTATTTTTAGTTTTTAGTTTTTAATTTTTAATTTTTGGTTTTTAATTTTTTAATTTTTATATTTAGTTTAATTTTAATTTTTAATTTTTAATTTTTAATTTTCAGTTTTTAAATTTTAAATTTTAAATTTTAAATTTTAAATTTTCAATTTTCAATTTTCAATTTTTTAATTTTCAATTTTCAATTTTCAATTTTCAATTTTCAATTTTCAATTCTTAATTTTTAATTTTTAATTTTTAATTTTTAATTTTTAATTTTTAATTTTTAATTTTTAATTTTTAATTTTTAATTTTTAATTTTTAAATTTAAATTTTTAGTTTTTAATTTTTAATTTTTAATTTTTAATTTAATTTTTTTTTATTTATTTTTTTGAAATATATGTAAAAAGGAAGTAGCAAGGCTTCAAGAATAGAAGAGTGGGAGGGATTTGGATAATATGTAACATTTAGCAATGCATAGTGTGTACTAGATGTGATAGCATGTATTGTGGATAAAGTGAGGTAAATCTATATGCCTCCATTGAATATGTGTATCACAACAATATATCCCAAAATCACATGTGCAAATAAGCATGTGCATGCCCCAATGGAAATAATAAATGTGTATTCATGTAGTGTGTAGAAGTAAGAATATGAAACCATGTAAGTGCAAATGGATGCCAAAGTTCATATAGATAATAAATTTATAAGAATGAGCAAGGAGCATTCCACAAAATATTTTTATTGTAGTCATTATAGGATGCATTTTATAGATGTTTGGATGAAGATATACCATTAAGAGGCAAGCGAGAACTTGAACAAATCTATGGGATAGAAGAATAGAATAATAAATAGGATGAATAAATATGAGGAAGATATATATAGTGAAAATTATTGTAGCTTAATCAATTACTTGGTCATCAATATGTTCCCATGGAGTTCCTACATAACATATGTAATCACCATCTTAATTATGTTTTGAACCATTAATTGAGATGGGATATCATTGTATAGGTCCTAGATCATTGGGAATGTCATACCAATATTATGTATAATCATAATCATAATCATAGTCATCTTCTTAGCCATGAAATTGTGGTATCATGATATGATCATTGTTTTTATATGTATATGTCAATCCATGTACACCATAGTGTGTTATTGAGTTTTTTGATGTCTTTTGCTTTACCAAATGTGTCACAATATGTTTTTTTGCTATGATATATATATATATATATATACATACATATACATATATATATATATATATATATATACATATATATATACATATATATATATATATATATATATACATATATATATATATATATATATATACACATATATATCTATACATACATATATATATACATATATATATATATATATATATACATATATATATATATATATACATATATATATATATATACATATATATATATAGATGGTTGAATAAGTACTTTTTTTGGTCTATTTTTTCTTTATAAATTCATCCTCTCTTTATATTGTAAGCATTGTAGCTTCATCCTTAAATGTGATGTAATTGTGATCTTTACCCATTTTTAACCCCATTGCTCTCAACCATGGTTTTCCTAGTTTTTGCATTGCATTAATACAAGATAGGGTCAATGTGAAATATAATTCAACATGTTTTTATCCCAAGTTTTATTGGAAATGCAATTGATTCAATACAACACTAAGGCTTAGTAATATTACCCAAATGTTGTTTATCATACCCCAAATATTATAGAAGTGTCATGCTACATTGGATTCATGAAAATAGGTAATATTTACCCTAATGCATTTATTACCATCATTGTCAAGACAAATATAAAAGCCTACATAAATTAATAATTTATTTTATATGCCTCCTTTGGAACCATATTAGCCTTATTTAGTATGTCTTGATTTTAAATTTCCTTTATGAAAAACTCTTTATTGAGTATTTTTAATTGTTTATATTGATTTTATTTTTATAAATTCTCTTTTGTTACTTTCCCTTGTAGTAACTTATCCTTTTCAAATTTTCCATTTTTTATTTTCTCTTTAAATAACCTTTATTTTTCACCATGTTCCTCTTTTAACCATTCATGTTCTATTTTTTCTATTTACAATCATTCCGTTTCAAATTTTTCTTTTTATGATTTTTCCATTTTCAATTATTCTTTTTGTAACTTCTAATTTTTAAATTTCTTATTTTGTTCTAATTGTACTTGTTCCTTAGAAGATGTAATATTGATTGTATCATGTTTAGGGTCATACGTAATTTCAATATTGGATTCAAGTGATGTAAACCTTAGACATAATTATTATATTTTCTATTCATGTTTTTTATCTTTAATTATTATATCCTTTTCTTTTTCCTTGGAGGATTTTATCTCCTTAGTATTGTTTGATTTATCCCTCTTTATTGTATATGAATCATATAGATATGTTTAAATGCCCACAAATTAAATATGCCCTTTACAAAGTGATCTCATTATTTACAATAATATCTCCATTTTCATTAAAAGCATAGAAAAGAGTAGAATAAAAGTTAAACTAGCATTTGAATCAAAACCATTGTTTACAAATAGAAACTATAATTATAGAGTGAAACTTCATTTTAGTCATGAAATCACCATTTTTATAAAAATATATTATCACTCTTATACTTTATATATTTGAAAATTCTATGCAACATGAATCCAACATAGCTGCATAAACTAAAAATTGATGAGAAAACATGTGGTTTTTAAAAAAATCATCAAAAAAAGAGTTTGGACAACCCTAAATGAGCCTCTAAAATTAAGGTAGTTTACAACCTAGTGATCTCTCCATTTTACTGAGTGATCTTACCACTTAAAACATGATCTTATTATTTTCATAAAATCATATAAAAAAGTAGAAAATAAGTAAAAGTATCATTCAATAGGTGATCTCTCCATTGTGCAGGTCATTCTCACCATTGTGTAGGTATTTCTTATTATTTTCCTTTAAAACATAGCAAAAACATGAAGAAAAAGGAATGCAAAACTATTGGTCTATAGGTAAATCTCATCATTCATGGGAATGAACTTGCTAACATAATTCAATCTCATCCATCCTCATGAGATAAAAAAATGTAAAATTAGAGGAAAAATAAGGAAATAAAGGCTAAATCTTGATATGATTTCACC
Source organism: Torreya grandis (assembly GCA_037957365.1). Classification (NCBI taxonomy): domain Eukaryota; kingdom Viridiplantae; phylum Streptophyta; class Pinopsida; order Cupressales; family Taxaceae; genus Torreya; species Torreya grandis. The sequence continues at coordinate 433,491 of JARHVA010002292.1, read as the reverse complement.
ATTAGAATGATTTAGGAGGCCTCAAAGGTGTTTGTGGGGTTAGAGGTCCCACTAAGTGTGACAAATGTAAACTCACTAATATAGAAGAGTTTAATTCTTATTAGTATGTGAAATAAGAAAAAAAGTAGGAAATATAACTTCTTAAGCATGGTCCTTGGTTTGGGAAAGATAAAAAAGAAATAAAATAATATTAGACATTAAAATGATTATCTTCCTCATGGATATCTACTCCCTACCATTATACATACATGTTTATGCCTAGATTTGGAGCTTAGAGTCTTTATCAATGTCATGGTGTGATCATACATGTAACATCTCCCTTTGAAATTTGAAGTGATTGATCAAATAGAAGAAAATAAAAAAATAGTTGAAAGCTTAATGATTGAAAGGCTATTAAAAATGGAAACACTTTATTATATGTTCAGTACTTAAGAATAATGGAACATAGACCTTGTATTTCTAGATTTTCCAAATTGATCATGGACATCGAATTCAAATCAAGATGTGTGGCTCAAAATTAGTCAAATTTGGTAGGAAAATGTATTTAATATTTTATATTCATGATATTTTTTGATATTTTTCAAATGCTTGACAACTTTATATGTGATTTCATCATTTTTAATATTTTATGATGATGTCATGATTCTTGATATTTATCAATGATGTTATCGTTTAGCCACTTTCCATAATTGGAAAAATAATTCAATTAATGAAGTAAAATAAGTAAGTCCAAAATCTACAAAAATTATAATTAGAAGAAGATTATGTTAATTAAGACAAGGTAATCAACTTTGTCATGTTATTTTCAAATTCAAAGAACCACTTGACATAATTGGTCCCAAAACATCTCTTGCACACTCATAACTTCAATCAAGATGAATCAAGTGAATTTTATGATCATTTATGGATTATTTAACCAATAAATAATTCCCCAGTACATTTAAAAATATGTATGCCAAGTGTTCATAAGAATTTAGGTACTTCAGTGATT
>JARHVA010002292.1:395000-427500 GCA_037957365.1 Torreya grandis | reverse complement strand
GAATGATGGATAGTTATCATGAGTTAGAGGTAATCTAAGAGTGATGTAACAAAGGTTTGATAATTAACTTGGAACATTATGTGTAATATTGATGGAGAATAGAGGGTCAATACCACATATATATAAATGCCTTATAAGAATGGTGAATAAGAGTCATGTATGTGGGTGCAAGAATAATGGTTCAAGATATTCAAGAATTAACATTGTCAAGTACTTGTGATAATATTTAGGTATCTACATCAATATTTTTATCTCTTTTTTATTTAATAATTAATATGTTGTTTAGTAGGTATACAAATTAAAATAGAATAATAATGACAAAGATATATAATTATTAATAATAATTATTATAAGTTACAAAATATGGAAACATACTATTTCTGGAAAACACTAATAAGAAACATACTTAACGATCTTGATTTTGGGTGAATATTTTGGATATTTGAAAGTGGAAGTAAAAAATAGACTGGACTATAATTTTACATGATTAGAGGTAGAATATGAAAATACTTCTGGATAGGACTGTAATCCCTAGATAGTAGCACAAGCCATTTATGTTTGTTAACTCCATACTTGTTTGAGCTTACTATGATTTATGACTGATATTGAAAATACATAAAGGAAGAACTATGACTATTCAAGTTTAGTAATAGAATCCAATAATACTCATGGATAGGACCATTTTCCTAAGACAACAAAATAGGCTGGTCATGTTTGTTGACTATGATAAAAAAATATGACTCTTATAAACTATGCACATGTGCCTACTGAGTCAGTTGATATTATGTAATTCTAATACTTCCACATAGATAAAATTTATTTTCTCATTTTTAATTTGGAATATTTATAAATCTTCATGAGAAATAAAATCCTCCAAAAAAGAGAAGACTGTAATGGGTTGAGCTAACCCTAATCACCCCCTTGATGATTAACCACTACCTATGTATTTAGTTACTCAAAAGAGGGATCAAGCCGCATGTAGTTATCCCACCTATATTGGTTGTGTAATTGTTTTTATTGACTATATGCATGTATCTATAAGTACGGATTTGATAATTGACAATGATAAATATTGACTTCCTTTGAGATGATTTAGACTTGGATTGTGACTATTGTTGTGAATGATCTTAAATTTCATAATAATATGTTTTATTTTATTAATGTACAATAGTGCATAAGTTCTCAATAGATAGTGACAATATAGGAATGATGAGTGACCTTTAATTTGTATTTAAATTTAAACCTTTTAACAATTTCATTTTTTTGAGCTTATGAAACATATATGAAGACCCAAATGAATATTTATAAATATAGAAACTATCCATTAATTTGCATGGTATGAGTTCATTCTAGGTGGATAGGTCTATGATATCAAACCTATATATCTATTATGAAGACCAAATTAATATTTATAAATATAGAAACTATCCATTAATTTTCATGGGATGAGTTCATTCTAGGTGGATAGGTCTATTGTAGAGAATCAAGGATAGTTGTCTTGAGTTGGAGGTAATATGAGAGTGATGTAATATAAGTTTAACCATTAATTTGGACATATTTTTGTATTGGTTATGGTGATTAGAGGGTCAAGCTCTAATATAGATAAATTTATTAAGGGAATGGTGAATAATAGTCATGTATTTGGGCACAAGTTGAGTGGTTTAGGATATGTCAAGAATTAACATGATCAAGTACATTTGACTATATTTGGGTATCTACTACCACAAATATTAAGTTAAAGAGATGGTCATGTGAATTAACTAAAGGCTATACTAGCCATAAGTCAAATACACATCTTAACACATGTTATACTCTAAGGTTTTATATTACACCTTTCAAATAAGTGTTGTCCTTAATATTAATGATCACTAGATGCTTCAGTATGAATTCTTCATCCTTACATGTCATACCCTCTCTCAATTAGATTTTTCACTTGATAAGAGATAGTGATTTGCATCATCTTCATCCTATTAAATCAATTTAGAAAAATACATTATGATTATAATATGATTCTTCCTTCTTCATTAAGATTTTCTAACTCTATTTAGGTGGGAATATTCTAACCAAAATTAGAAACATGAACTATTGGGTTTATTATTTTTTAATAAGGCAACTCTTATTGAGGGTGTACCATGACTAATTGAATTTTTGGTTTTGAATTAAAGTAATATATTTTGGATGGTGACTGGTAATTATAAAATTCCATAAAATATACTTTTTGGAATAAACGTCTCTTATATTTGGTCTCTCTATTAGCATATCCTTAACAAGAATATAATATTTTTCCACCCTTTCTTGATAATATAGTGGTATTTTCAACATGTGACTTTTTTTATTCTAGTAAAAATAATTATGTTTTTTGTCCTGTTGTCACTCATAATGGACACCCATGGATGTTTTCCCACATAGGAGGATTTTTGGTGGGTACAGGGAATGAACATTTAGTGCAGGGTGAAAAAGTGTTCGATGTAGGGAATCAAAGTATTTAACTCACATGCATACATGAAACATTAATTATCTTGTCACAATAATGGGAATGCCCCTAAGGTGTGGGATTATTGTGCTCCTTAGGATGAACCTCCAGAGTAGGCTAACTTCCTTCTAATATAAATACACCTAGTTTAGGACTAGTGCACAGACCTCTAAGAGTGAAATAAAATCTACAGATAATGATAAACCTAAATATTTTAAGGGAAAAGGGAGGGAGAAGGTAATAGTTTTGTTGAAATGGAAATGTGGTGATGCACCAAGAGTAGAGTGAGCATCTCACCCACTTAAAAAAAATAAAAAAGGGAACTAGATGCATGAACTTCAAATATGGAATCCAATATATAAGTGTTTTACATAGAGGTAAGGTAACATAATTTAGCATTGGGATAAATGACAAATAGTCCATAAAAAGTTCCTATGTAGACCTATGTAGACATAGAGTGCAACCTAGAGAGGATTTTAATTTTGCTCTTAGATGTAAAGGGAGGATGGAAATGAGAGGGATGAACATCCATAGACAAGGATCAACAAACTTAAGTGCACATATAACCTAGAGTATGAAGGGGAAGTATTCTATTTCACATTAATTTCAAGGCCTAAACCCATATTAAGAACTCAAATGGGTAGATATTTTGTATATCAAGGAGATGGATACTTATATAATAAAAATATGAGATTTTATAGGGTTGAGATAACACTTGTGAAGTAAATTTTCCACTTGGGGTGGTAGATAAAGACTTGAATTTAGATGTTAGTGCTCAAGGATCTAAGTCAGTTAGGGATCCTAACTTGCCACACCAAAGTCACTAAGAGCCATCCTCTTTAAATTGTGTCTAAAAATTTTAATTTGGAAGTAATTTGGAGGATTACCATGGACCCACATGTCTATCTGAGAATGTAAGATGTTTATAGGGGAGGCATGTGGCCAGATTTATAACATCTAATAGTTGCCTTTACCTTTAGCTCATTTTGAAATGGATTCATTTATCAGAAAATTATCCATAAATATTTTATATCCTTGGTTACCACCTATTGATCCATTTGGGTTTGCTTACTAATGAGGAAGCTACACAAGTTTATACGAATTATACCATGTCATCTTATGAGCATGATAAAATTATACACCTTGCACCCTTAGGAATTAGATGCACCCCAGGTAGTGTGAACTAATGACTTTATTGAATTTTATACAAGTGGCACATGAAAGTAATGAATATCTCAAATACACACTTGAGACTAGAATATGTGTATGATGCACTTATTACTCACCATGGTATGAAATTATAAATTTTTTCACACATTACCTATATGTAGCTTGTGTTATAATTTTTACATAAGAGTGTAGGAATATTTATATAGGATGCATAATAGGTTTATGCATAGGCATGCTTAGGTACTCAACCAAGGTGTGGTTCTGCACTAACTACCAAATTGGGTAATTATGGGGAACATATGCACACAAGATTACTTATAAGGGACTTGATATTGTGTAGGTATGAATAATATCTATGTATGGTCCTTCGAGCTTTACAAAGGATGGGGTGACCTTAAGGATCAACACTTTTGACCACTTGTATGGGTTGTTTGCCTACTAAGTGGGAACTTAGTAGCTTTTAAAGTAATCCATTGGGTATGAAGTCATAAAATCATATGACACTTCTCATATCCTTGGGGTATAACCTAGATGTGACATACTTGAGTTATTATTGAATAACCAAATTGATCTTCATCTTCTATAGAAGAATAAACACAACTCTGTCGAATGAGACATAGAGAAGAGCAAACCTAAACTAGGTAGAACACTATGCACCAACACTTGGAGGAAATAAAATTAATATAAAAAAAATGTGCATGTAATTCTCAAGGAAATTAAAACATAAAATCTAATAATTTAAAAAAATACTAGATTAATGGAGATAGTGCTTGAGATAAGTCCCATTGACTAGAATGAGAAATTCTTCTCCATTCAGCCTTGTGAGTTGAATGCATTGGCCTACTTGAAAATAACTATGTTATATGGAACATGCCATATAACATCAAACATATTATTATTTTGAGCTTTTTCTCTATCTACATTCCATTTGAGCACTAAGTCTCCCTATTGGAAACTTCTATCTGTAGCTCTTATATTGAATGTCTTCTTTGTTTATGCATGTTGAATCTCTATAGTACATATGGCTTTCACCCCAATATCTTTAAGTTCCATCAGTTTGACCAATATTAATATCAGGGGGTCACTTTAGATTAGTTTAATTTTATGGGCTTGCTATAATGAAGAAAAATTAAGATATGTAGGTAATCTTTCTTCCTCCAATAGACCAACATGAAGGGGGAATTTACTAACACCCTTTTTGACATTATTCAATCTACCCAAAGAGATATTTTAAGCTTGGTATGCCAAGATCATTATTTGTATTCAATGGTTAATTTAATAATGCAAATCAAATTTTTATTCATTAATTTAGGTAGGCCATTACCCTAAGGGTATTAATTAGAGGAGGTGCTCAAATGAATGCTATGATTGACTACCCACTTGCTAATTTTGGATCCAATGAAATCCATTACATTTTCATAGATAATGGTGGATAGAACACAAAATATCATTATAATTCTCTCATATAAATCTATAATTGACATAAAATTAGCTTCTTTAAGCACGACTACCTTTATCTACTTTGTAAAGTAATTTTTAGCTATGAGGATCCATTTATGCCTTGCACTCAATGATATGTTTATCATGCCAATGAAATTCAAACTCCATTACACAAAGGGTTAATTAGTTTGTATTGGGTGTAGGGTTATAGATGCCAATTTTTACTTGCATATAAAGAAGTCGTACTTCTTGCAACCTCACACCCATGTGTGTGCATCCTTAAATAGAGTTATCCAATAATCACTAACTCAAATTATTTTCATAAAAATGGTATTTAAATAATAATGGCCTCTTGATGGCCCATCATGGATTTTATTAAGGATCATATTCACTTGATTATATTATATGCATCTTAAGAGGACTCTGTTGATGTCTCTTATGAAAAGTGCACGCTCAGCAAGAAAATAAGGAATGATTTGTAACTTGAAATGTCTATGTTGGGATATATTCAAGTTGGGTGGATATATTCCATTATGAAGGAAGGCCCTCATGTTATTGATATAGTTTGCCTAGGTTCCTTGATCTTTTGGTTGATCCTCATGTAATGAAATTATTACATAGTATTCATTTTCCCCATCTTTTACTAGTTATTTGCATAGTCCTTTTCCTCATACTAACTTGGTGAGTTAGATATATACATTTTAATCAATCACCTTTGTGATCCAACTATCTCTTTTCTTGTTTATATCCCTAATAAGAAGAAACTCTATTACACCTATGTGCATGACCATGGGTTGGATACTATTGTTGGAGATCATGTGTCCAAACTTCCTAATCACCATTATTATTGTGAGGGCATGTTTTTCCACAAGACTATAATGAATCTAATAATCATTGAGTGCCTAGATAAATAAAGTGATAGGCTACTCTAGTTAATCATTTTTCTACTTTGCAAGGATGGATGAGGTGGATTCAACTCTAACAAATGCATAAAATATGAAATCCTTGTTGTAATCAAGGTTGATTAAGGTGGAATCTTGTGTGATACTATACTTGATGGCCTCAAATTAATTTTTTCCATTTGGGGACAATCTAAACATAGTTATTTTCTTAAACATTTTTGTGAGGGAATTGGTTAGAGTATAAAAGTTAAACATGAACCTCATGATGAAATTTATCCTTTCCAAAAATCTTTGAATATTATTTTTGTGACTTAGGAGAGGAAGGGATGAGATTGCCTTAACTTGTTTTTGATAAAGTAAGGTGGCAAACTAGGGGCTGAACCCTATATAGTCAAAAAAGATAAGAAGGCAAACAAATAAAAAATGCCTTCAGAGAGACGACGGCATAGTTGAGAACAACAGACATAAACAAAACACAAGCCATGAGAAGACTAGAGTCAGAGAGGTCTCCCATTACATAACTATTGATTTGATAATATCATTGAGTTTCTCATTCTCTGTGTTGTCAGCATACCTAGTATTACCCACCGCTTCTAGCATAGACATGTTCAACAGAATTGTATTATGAAGCCCTTTGGTGAAGACCTTCTCTAGCTTCTAAATGTAGTCCTTCAGGGCCCCAATTTCAGTTTTCTAATCAATCTCATTCTCAGTGCCCTCACTAGCTTCCTCAACATACATTTTCCCCTTATTGTCAGTAGTTCCCATAGTGTCAGCACCCTGCTCCTCAGTAACCTCAAAATCCCTAGTAGCCTGCTTCCCTCCAGTGTCCTCTAAAATTTCTTGGATTTCCAGCTCCTCAAAATCTTCCTCCTAGGTTGCTTCTTCCAAATCACTTTCCAAATAATCAATTAGTCTAGCCTTCAGGGCTGGTTTACCAATAATCCACCCTAACCTTTGCACTCTAGAGGGGAATCCTTCCTTATTAATTTTGGAAGGCTTGTGAGATTTGCCACCTTGACCCCCCGTGGCCCTGCCCAAATCCATGTGGGTCCCTTCCATAGTCTCTTTAATATTTTCTTCCTCTTCATCAACCTTTCTCTTCTTGCCCTTCTTGCTCACAAAGGAGCTGAGGGTATCAACAGGGGTCTTTTTAGGGTCATCAATATGCCTCATTCCTGACAAGTCATCTCCTTTTGAATGATCTCCATAATGTTTAAGGGAATATGAACACCTTGTCGCTACACCCTCCAACCTAAAAATTGTTGGCCAAGGTTGGCACAAGCATCAACAACCCTATTGCCTTCTCTGTAGGTATGGGAAATCTCAACTTCAAAAAACTTTTGTAAAAGAAATTGGATATTAGTATTGGTGTCTTTTAACTTGATTCCCACATTTGAAGATTTATTAACAACATCTATGACCATCTTAGATTCTCCTTGTATATTCAAGTTCCTTATTCCTAGGGATATAGCTAACTTTAATCCCCATAATAAAGCCATTGCTTCAGCATAGTTGTTACTCTAGCATCCAATTCCATCAGCATAGACAACATACATCCATCCTTTATCATGCCTTATAATTCCTCCTCCACTAGCTTTACCATCCAACTTGGATGCCCCATAAAAGTTGAGTTTCATCCAGTTAGGTTTAGGTGGGATCCATTTAGTATTACATATCTATAGTATTTTGGAGTTATTATACCCATGGATCTAGTTTAAAACCTTCCATTTGGCTACAATTTGGCTTTCAATTTAAGATAGGGGTTTCTCCACAACATGAATATGAGTTGTTGTAACACTTTCCATAATGGTCTTAACAAAGGAGTTAAACACCTAAGAAGCATTTCTAGTAGTGTCCCTAAAAATTATGTGATTGCACTCTTTCCATAAAGTCCACCTCAAACATGGCAGAGCTTGTTTCCATAATTCCATAAGCCAGGGATGTGTGAAGGTTGGGTTCTAGCTAAGAATTACTTCTTTAAGGTTAGAATTACAAACCCATTCAATACCAAAGTTGGTAAGTATTGTACCCCATAATTCTTGGGCAAACTCATAGTGGATAAAGAGGTGTGAAACTGATTCCTCTTTTGAACCACATAGGAAACATTTGTTAACCAAAGTAAATCCTCTCTTTTGAAGGTTATCCTGAGTAAGGATTTTGTTATGAGTAGTAGCCCACCAAAACATTTTTTTTTGGAATAAGGTTATGATTCCAGACTTTTTTCCATACATATTTATTTTGAGCTTCAGGAATGAGTAGATGGTAAGTAGATTTGATAGAGAATGATCCATTCTTATCTGGCCACCAATATTGTTCATCCTCCCAGGGAAAGAGAGGGATTTTGATCTCCTAAATGCACTGATAGATCTCTTAAACTCTTGAGAAAAGCTCAGGCCAGTGCACACAACAATCCAAAAGATTTTTCCAGCTCCTCATCCCATTGTTATTTTCCATATAATCACTGACCTTATCTCCAAAAAATTGGGTAGTCAAGTCAGCAATCTCTCCATAGTTTCCCTGTGTGATGAGATCCTTGTCCTTTAACTAGATATCATCCTAGAATTTAATATGTCAACCATTTCTAGGTTTCCATCTAATTCCCTTTTTGAGAAGGCTTCTACTTTTTAGCATTTTATTCCATATCACAGATCCTTGGGGTAATCCCGTCTATTGAAGAAAGTTGGAATCATCAATGCTATGCATGTATTTGGCATACATTATTTCCCCCAAATCATTATTTTTATGGATCAGGTTCCAACTAACTTTTGAGAGAAGGGCTTTGTTCATGTTCTTGATGGACCTAATATTAAGTTCACCATGAGATTTTGGAAGACACTTTTTCCCATCTGACTAAAGACATTCTCTATTTGTCTTCCACTCCTATCCATAAAATTTCCTTTGGATCTATTCTAGTTTCTCAACAAAATATGTAGGAATTTTGAAAAGAGACAAGAAGTATGTAGGAATACCTTGCAGCGAAGCCCGAAGAAATTGTAGTTTACCAAGACTGCTGAGTAGTTTCCCCTTCCAACCAAGAAGTTTCCTCTACATTCTTTCCACAATTTCATTCCAAAATCTAGGAGATACCTCTTTGACCAAGAGTGGGAGATTTAGGTAGGTAGTAGGTAGGCAAGATTTAGCACATTCTAATATATCAATGATTATATGTCTAAGTTCATTAGGAGTGTTGAAGAAATACACATTACTTTTCTAGAAATTTATCCTTTATCCTAACTCTCTGGCATAATTATTTGAGATATTCTTCCATATTCTAGCTTCAATCACTGATGAGATGCCAAAGAATATGGCATCATCCACAAACTACTGTACCACCATAGGATGAAGGGAGGAGGCAGGTTTGATGCCCACTAGATTTTTTGAGGCTATATCTGCTTGTATGTATCTTCCCAGTGCCTTAGCCATAATGATGAATAAGTAAGGGGAGAGAGGGTATCCCTAATGAATTCCTCTCAAGGATGATAAAATCTCTCTAAGAACACCATTAACTAGCACTGAGAATTTTGTAGAAGAGATCATGTTCCATAACAAGCGAGACATTTTATCATTAAACCCAAATTTTCTGATCACTTGGAACAGAAAAGTCCATGAGACTCTATCATAAGCTTTAGAAATATCAAGCTTGAGAGCCATCCCAAGGATCCTACTCTTATCCATGGAGTGAATAGTCTCATGTGTGGTGATCACAACATCAAGAATCTACCTACCCAGGATGCAACTTTTTGAGCAAGAGAAATAATTTTTTCTAGCAAAGGTTGAATCCTCATGACCAACATTTTAGTACATATCTTATACACAGTGTTACATAGACTAATGGGCTTGAAATCAGTGAGGTGTGAAGGTTGTGATTTTTTAGGAACAAGTACTATGAATGTATTATTAACTTGTTTCAAAACTTTACCTAATCTAAAAAAATCATGCACAACAGCCATGAGGTCCACTCTTACTATCTCCCAATATTCCTGAAAGAATATAGGAGGAAAGCCATCAATACTTGGGGATTTAAAAGCACCCATGAAGAATAAAATAGCATGGAATTATTCCTTAGATATAGGATTTAACATCTCCAGATTATCTTCTTTTGTTATCAAACAGGGGATTTTATCAATAAATTGATTCATAGGTCTATCGATTCTATCATTATTATTTTCTTCTGTAAGCAAATTTTGAAAGAAAGCCCTAGCTTGTTCCCTTATTTCATTATTCTTGATAATAATGTCACCATTATCTAGGACAAGCTTAGTTATTGAGTTGGCTTTCCTATGTTTCATAGCTAAGAGATGAAAAAAAAGCAATGTTCCTATCCCCCTCTTTAAGCCATTAAACACGGGATTTCTATTTCTAAAAAACCTCTTCTCTTTCCATAAGATTCTTCCATTCTAAAGATATGGTATTATCTTCTTCTAAAGTCTCCTCAGAGTCATCCCCTTGATCTATCAATTGTTGTATACCCTTGAGTTTTCCCACTATATTTTTCTTCTACTAGAAGACCTACCCAATGCTATATCTATTCCATCCATAAACTTCTTGTTTAATGTGTTGGAGTTTCTTGACTATTCTAAACATAGGAGTACCTTGAATAGGAAGTTTTTACCATTAGGACACCATTTGTCTAAAGTCTTTTTTTTTGATCCACATAGCTTCAAAATGGAATGGGAAAGGTTTGAAATGTCCCTATTCTCTCCAACTTAGGAAGATCGGGCAGTGGTTAGACATGGTTCTAGGGAAAGCCTACACCTTCATATTATGATAATCCTTCCAGTTGCTTGATATAAGAAATCTTTCTAATTTAACTTGAATCATTTGATCTCCTCTTCTTTTATTGGTCCAGGTAAAATTTTGGTTTTGTAACTCTATGTCCAATAATCCCCAATCATTGATGAATTTAGCAAAGTTGAACATGATGTTTGAGTAATCAATAATTCCACCCTATTTTTGAGAAGGGTATAGAGGAGTGTTAAAATATCTAGATAACATCCATCTAATGTTCTAGGGATTATTCCTGAAACTGCTTAGGTCTATCCATAATTTTTGTCTCAAAGCTCTGTTATTTGGTCCATACACATTGATCAATGACCAGTTCAAAGATTTCATAGAAAAATTGGTAATCAAGAAGTACTTATTATAAGCCATAAGAGACCCCTAGATTTTAGCACTATTCCAAATAGTGACAATCCCCCCTAAAGCCCCTTCAGTAGGACTAATGCAAAAAGATGCCTTAGGCCATATATAGGCAACAATTTTCATAAAATTCTCCTCATTCATCTTGAATTCTTGGAGTAATAAAATATCTAATTTATTATCTAAAATGTAGTTTTTAACCTCAAACTACTTTGAGGGATTTTTAAAGCACCTCAAGTTCTAAGATAATATTCTCATTTAGAGGGTTTTGGGGGTTGGGTCTCTAGTGTATTCTATTTACCACTAACAATTTCTCTTTGTCTTGTTTCTCTTAGGGTTGGCCTCCCTTGTTTGGGCTCAGTGCCAACATTTGTAGATTTTTGACCTTTTCAATTCTTTTTCTTTGGGGTAACCCATTCCTCTTGTTCATTACTACCACTTTGTCCTATTACACCTATTTCTAAGTAGTTTCTTACTTGGTCTTTGACTTCCAGAGCATGGAAAATGTCTATATTTAGTTGGGGGTCTGCTTCTCCTTTAGTGGGACTTTCTAGAGTTACTTCTTCCTGTCTAACTCTTGGAACTTTGTCTTCTTCATTGAATTCCTCTATCAAAAGGTTACCTCTTTCTCCTTCCTTAGACATATTAGTCTATTTTTCTAGAGGGTTGGCTATGTTAAATATAGCCTTCTGACTATCATCTGATACTATATTTTCCTTTGGGATAGCTTTTCCCTCACTACTAGTGATATCCTCCTTTCCCATCTCCTCCTCTCCCTTTTCTGTGTTGTCAGGATTTTCCACATTACTCTCCATTTCCTGCTTGTTATTCTTTTTGTAATTAAGAGCCTGATCCTCCCCTTCAATCTGGGAATCTCTTTTCTCCCCTTTTGCTTTGTTGTGCATTACGTCATTAAATGTCCCTTTCTCTTACATATTTTACAGAAAGTGGTAGCATTTTCATAAGTGATCAGCTGAGTCTAGGTCTCATATTTAGAGTTTATCTCTATGGTCATAGGGAGAGTCTTATTTATTTCAACATTGACACAAAGTCTAGTGTACACACATCGGGACTTTGTTCTGGTTGTATGATCTATAGTGATGTATTGGCTAATAGAATTGCCAATAGTTGTGAAAAAAATTTCATCCCAGAATTTCAAAGGGAACCCTGGTAGTCTTACCCAAGCAGGAGCAGACTTATTAAGGTCTGAGTTAAGATCAAATCTTGGTTTCCACGAGCATAGGGAAAGAGAATGTGGGCCATATAGCCATGGTCCTCTAGCAAGAGTAGTGATCATGTCCTCCTTATTCATAAAACTAAAAAGGAATAGGCCTCTTGCCATGGCAGTGATCGAAACACTACCCTTAACTTTCCACCTAGACAGAATCCATTTCCTAGTCATTTTGATACTAGGATGGAAATAAAAAAACTTACCTACTAATGTAAGGTCCATAGATGCAATGATTTCCTCCAGCAAATTGTTTGGGATATGCAGGGCCATGCCCTTTGAGATAACAGGGAGGCTCATCATACTTTTCGAGGGGCACATCTTTTCACCTGTAAGTGCTTTCTTCCATCCATTGGATGGACTATCCACTACCAAATTTTTGAATAGATCCCCAGAGGCACTGCCACTAGCAGTGTCCTCCATTGGATCTATGATCCTATCGGTCACACTTAGGGGGCCCAACTTGGTGGGAAAAAACTAGTTTCAAATGTTCTCCACATGCAACATAGGTCTTATTCCACAATTAGTCCTTGAATTGTTATTAGTCAGTTGTAGGTCTATTTTTGGAAACATGTCTGATTAAGTTACCTTTGAGGACATTGAACACACACTTATTCAGGTTTAAAGAGATCCCAAACTCCCAACACATTTCAAATACTTGTTCCAGATGACCTAAGTGGTCTTCCACATGCTTATAAAAAATAATTATATCATCAAGGTGACCAATATGATTTTTTTGATAAGTCCCTTGAATTCCATATCCATTAATTTTCATAAGGTTTCTCTTGCATTTTTTAGTTAAAAGGTAATCCTTTGATATGAAAATATGCCCCACTTAGTGGTGAATGTAGTCTTAAAAGTGATCACACTCCTGGAAAAGTATTTGGTTATATCCTAAATAACCATCTAATAAGAAAAATATTGTCATGCCTTAAATAATTTGTAAGATTTGATACATTGGTGAGAGGGGGTATTTATCCTTGAGGGATGCATTATTCAAATCCTTGAAGTCTATGCATAGTCAGATTTCTCTTCTCTTCTTCTACATTGGGACTAGGTTGTCCACCCATGAAGATTAATTGATTAAAAATATTATACTAGCTTCATTGAGTTTTGAGAGATCTTTCCTCATTAAAGGATCAAGTTCAATATTTTCCAACCCTTTCTTCTACCTAACTAACTTTTTGTTGGGTTTGAGCTCAATGGTATGTTGAGATAACCCTGGGTCAAAACCCTTGAGGTATTTATATCTCCATTCAAAGATACTATCATACCTTATGTTAAACTCGATGAGTCTTTTGATTTTATATGGGGAGAATATTTTACCTACATTCAAGACATTTCTATTGAATATGATTTTCACCATGACAAATCTATTGGGTAGTTTTTTCCCCTTTAATTGAATGATTTATTCTTCATATTAGGCCTAGATCAACACTTGGTTTATGGCACTAAATTTTGATTCACCCTATAATAAGTTGATGGTTTTTTCATCACTCTTAAACACCTTCCAATCATTTTCATTATTTAGGACCATTGGTTTAAGCATGAGATTTATAAACTACTTGGTATCTCTCAGTACAATATGTGGGATATCATACTAAACACCCATGTTTGTGATTTTGTTAGCATCATTGTTCTATATCATAGGTACGAAATAAATATTTAAGGCATCAAATACTTAAATCATATCCCATAATTTATGTTTGTATAATTTTAATAATTTATTATTGGACATATTTTATGCCTATAACTAGTTCATAACTAGTTTGTTGTCTCAAAATGCTTTTACTAATTTGATCCCCTTCTTTTATGCTAACTAGATATCCTGAATTAGTAACTCATACTTGAAAACATTTTTTTTGAAATTAAACTACATCTTAAATGCATGTAAATATATCTCCTTTTGAGGGGATACAAACACTACACCGATTCTAGTTCTAATTTTACTATGGGAACCATTGAAAAACAACTACCATATGCCTTCAGGATACTTTTATTCCTTCATGAGATCTGAAAACATGAGGCCTTCTTAAAAAATGTATTAGGTCCCTATTATTATCTCTAATGCATTTTCATATGGGTCACACTCACAATTATTTCCTACTCATTCATCAATTAAGTCATTTGGGACATCTTCAAGGGGTGTGGTAGCCTCATGGAGGGCTGAGTTCTCCTCTTGATTGAACATTGTGCAGATTATTTTAATTAGGTTGGGAGAGTATGGATCCAAATGAATTATAGGATTGGTCTTAATGATCACCTTGGTCTTGTATCTAGTTTAGAGTAGCATGTGTGACTATTCTATGATACATATCCAACCATATTGGCTATGGAATCCTAAGAAAGGCATATAGTGAAGTAGGGGGAAGATCAATGAATATGATGTATTGCATAATGGAAAGGCTTAGATATGCATAAAAAATGAGGTTTAGGTCCTTGATGATACCCAAAATATTAACTATCATTCCATCTAATTGGATGAATCCTTTGGAAATAGGGGAGTAAGTTATACCCAACATGTATGTTATCTTTTTTGGCAACACTAAACTACTCACACCTAAGTCTATCATGCAATTGTGTACTAGGTGCTTACCAATGATTATAAAAATGTATAATGTAGGAAACTTTATAATTTCATATGCTTCCTCCTCGTTTAGTTGACATAGGCTCATAAAGAAAACATGAAGTCTGTGATAGCTCATGCACTTAGAAATTATATAGAGCATATTGTATCAAATTACTTTGAGAAGGAATAGAAAGATCATCCCACATGGTTATATTTAGGATTATCTTCTTCATTTTCTTCACTATGTTAAAGGATATTTGAGTCACTTTATGTATGATCTTTGAATAGTAGCCTCTTCTCACATTTATGCAATAGTTTGATGTTGACTCTCTCTCTCTCTCTCTCTCTCTATATATATATATATATATATATATATATATATATATATATATATATATATATATATATATATATATATATATATATATATATATATATATATATATATATATATATATATATATATATATATATATATATATATATATATCTACATAACCCACTCCATGTGCACCAAAGGTTGCACATGCATTTTGAATTGGGTACACCCATGATGGACATGGGGCACAAAATTTGGAGACATTGAAGGAGCTGGATCCTCCATCATTTATCTTTTTCTAAACATTGTGTTAGCCAATTGTGTTACTTCCCACATTTGGCATCTCACATTGATATACATAAGTGAATTTACCTTCCTTATAGTTTACAAGAGTCAAGTCATTTTATTCCTACATTGATGTTAGATCCTCCTCCCTTTGTGTAACTATGATGTTAGTTGCACCTAAAACTATGACACATTATGTATCATAATTTATTAATTCAATGTCCCATTCACATAATCAGTTTAATCATGAGGTTGATTACATATAACATACCATTCATAGTCTTTTTTCATGTTTTTCTACATGGTCATGAGGGCTCTTGAACTGATGATGTAATTGGATTTTTATGTATAGGGTGGTCTGTTATGTGAGAGCTATTTTTGATCCTACACATCACCTTGATAGTGAGGCATATTTGATTGATATGAATGGTTAAAAGTTTGATAAGGCCTAAAATGTTGTGCCCACTATATTTTGAGCACCACTAACTCATTCCTAAAGTTCTACAATAATTATTTGACTTCATATATATCACTCAAAGGTGTAGTCGATGGAGTAGGAGAGCTAGTTTAAATAGGGATAGGTGTTGGGGTTGGAGTGAAAGGTGAGGTAGGTTGACATGTGGATATGGGTTTAGAAAATAAATCAAAAGGGTCTAGATGCAATATTTCTATCCTAAATAAAATAATTCTCTATGCACATTGTGATATCATATGCATCAGTAGACACAAATCCTCTAATGGATTAGACCATTATATCTAAGTCAATATTGAGATCCTTCAAATAATATAATATTGTAGTATTTGGAGATGGCTTACATGGCGATGGTATTTTATCCTAGACTCTTTGAAATCTGAAATTGAAGTCAACCATCAACTCATGTGGGGATCTGTTAATGGTGATGAGTTGTTATTTCAAATATAAGTGGTCACTTATATCTTCAAAATAATTTCATATTCACTCTCCTATCTCATCTCAGTAATGAATATAATTTGGAATCAAACCTCAATATCATTAGAGAGTCTTCCATTTTAAAGATGAGGCAAGTATCCTAACTACTTCATTATCTTCTATGACATGGTTAACTAAGTGGATATTCATAAAATCTTGAATATATTCTATAATAAAGGTTACATTCTCACCAATAAAATAGGACAAGGTTTTAAGTGATACAACTAGGATGTTATCATATTGGGATAAAACCAAAAGGCTTCCCCCATTGAAGGGTACAAATAACTAGCTCTTATATGTAGCCATGAAGGGAATAGGGAATAATATTTTTATAGGTTAGGGAAATATACCAAAAGGAGGGGTAGACTAGGTTCTTAGGGAAGCTTAGCTTAAATCAATAGTTCCTTTATCTAGAGACAAAGATAATATAACTCTTCTTCTTCTAGAGGGTGTTGATAACTCAATTAAATAGAAATTGGTACCTCTTGAAGATGATCTCATCTCTCTTGGAATATAGATAAAAGGATGATATTTAGTAATAAAAAATGGTTGGAGTCACCAAGTGTTATTTAGTTCATCCTCAACATTGTTGACTAAGTATAGCACCACATCCTTAGTTAAATTTTTAGACTTGAGTCCCACTAGGCATGAGAAAAACTATTGTCATTCAAAATGTGCACCTATGGATGATTCCCCATGTAAGAGGATTTTTTGTTGGGTGTAAGGTGTGAGATCTTGGTGTAATATTTTAAAGTTCTCAACATGGGGAATATAAGTATTCAAATCATATGCACATGTGGAACATATATTTTCTCATCATAATAATTGGAATGTTCCAAAGGTGTGGGATTCTTAGACTCCTTGGGATAAACCTCTAGAGTAGGTCAACTTCCTTATAATATAAGTGCACCTAGTTTAGGACTAATGAATAGAACTATAAGAGAGAAATGAAATATACAGCTAATTCTAAACCTAAATATTTTGATGGAAACAGGAGGGATAAATTAAGAGATCTAATGAAAGGGAAATGTGGTGATGCACCAAGATTAGATCAATAACCTCACTCACTTGTGGCACAATAAAACTAATGGAACTAGGTGCACATATTTAAGATTAGGTATATAATGCATAAGTGTTTTGTATAGAGGTAAGGGAACATAACATACTATTAGGAGGGATGACAAATGGTCCATAAACATTACCTACCCAGACTTATGTATACATAGAGTGTGACCTGTTGATTATTTTGATTCTATGATAAGATGTGAAGGGAGGATGAAAATGAGAGGGATGAACATCCACATACAAGGATCAACAACCTTAAGTATACATATAACATAGAGTATGAATGAGAAGTAGTCCAACTCACATTGATTTCAAGGCTTAAACCAATATTACAAACTCTAATGGGTAGAGCTTTGACATACTAAGGAGAGGGATGCGTATAAAATAAAAATATGGGATTTTATGGGGCTAAAAGATATATTGTGAATAAATTCACCACTTGGGATGGTATATAGAGACTTAAATCCATAGGTTGGTGCTTAGGGCTCTAGGTCTATCAAGAATACAAACTCTCCATGCCAAGATCACTAAGAGCCATCCCCTTTTAATTATGTTTAACAATTTGAATCTATAAGTGGTTTGAAGGATTCTTATTGGACCACATGTGCATCTAAGAATGAATATAATTTAGGTATCCAAGGGAGGTGTGTGTCCATACTCTGACATCTAAAAATTTCCATTGCCTTTAATCCATTCTGATGAGACTTCATTTATCACCCAACTATCTATAACTAATTTTAATACTTAGTTGCCACCTATTGATCCATGTAAGTTTACTTTTTCATGTAGAAGCTACAAAGGATTATTTGAATTTTTCCATGTCATATTGCATGTGTGGTTTAATTTTATTCCTTATGCCCTTAATAATTACCTACACACTAGGTAATGTGCACTTGAGACTTTGTTGGATTCTGTGTAGGTGGCATGTGGGAGGAATGAATATCTCAAATGCATTGTTGAGACCAGAATATGTGCTTGATGCAATTTTTGCTCATCATGGTATGAAATTATGTAACTTTTCACATATTACTTGTACACTCCTTAATTTATACATTTTAATCAATATTGTAGGAATATTTACGTGGGACATGTAATGAGGATTGTGCATAGGTGTACACAGGTACTCAACCAAGGTGTGGGTCCTTATTGACTACCAACTTGGGTGATTATGGGGGAAATATGTGTGATAAATGATTTCTATGGGACCTGATATTATGTAAGTATTAAGTCTTTGTATGAAGGATCCTTTGAGCTTTGTGTAGTTTGGGGTGATCGAAAGGGTCAACTGGACCCATTGAACTTTTTTAGAATCATTTTCATTTGATGAGAGTTTACCATTTATGATGAATTTGAATACACCCATATCAACTCAAACCTCTTGCCTTTAAAATTAAAATTGATGTAAAAGTATTTTAAATTCACCTTGATCATGCCCAAGGTCATGATCCATTATATTCCTAAGACAATGCCATCTCTCCTCATGAGAATATAAAACATAAGAATTTGTAAAATTTATTCACTTATAGTAAGTTTAAGACTATGACATTTTCTTAGCTAGTTAACATTAACCCTATTTGAAACCAAGACCTAAAATTATAGTTTAATAAAAATAAAACAATTCAAACATGAATCCAACTTATCATTGATGAAATTATCAGTACTTATTTATTCAATAAAATATAGTCACCTTTTTAAAAAAATGTACTACCTTGAGATTTTTTTGATTTTTAACACTTGATAGCACATGGAAACAGATCATTGGTTTGATAATACCTAATATTATAACTCATAAATAACCTATATAGTTTTTAGTCATCCTCTTATTTATTTATGCCCTCAATTTAGGATAATTTATTTTTGGCACATTTATGTTGAATATATTGTATATCATAATTAAAACATGAACATTTTACTCTTTTTTATTCAATTATCTAAGGAATTAATCATGTTAGTGGAGGAAATGATAGTCCTAAAGTTTTATTAACATTATTTCTACTGCCAACATGTTTGCTTGTAGCTAATAATTATTCCCCTACGCTATGCACCATAATAATAGAATATAAATCATTAAGCATATTAAACATGTATACATTGTGATTATTTTTTTACTTGAGATCACTAATAAATAAATAATTTAGATTATCATCTATAATTAACTACATGAATAAATATAAATGTTATAATTTATGAATATAATCTTTGATTGCACTTATTTTCTACCAACTAGATGAAGTAATTATCCACCATGTTACTAATATTTTTTTTTCATCTCATCCATAGAATATGGCCAAGTGACACATATACTTTTTATTATTTTAATAACATAACTAGTGATACCAATTAATTTACATTAAAGATATAAGGATGGCATGGTAACATTATACCCACATGGGATCTAGTGTAAATAAAAAAATCTCCCTTTACTTGAGCTGGTTGAGGGAATACTTTCCATTTAAGTTATTCATGTTCATTCACATTTGGTAGCATGTTTTGTGGAAAATAATTAGTTTTATCTATGGAATGAGATGATATACTATTTGAAAAAATATTGGGTTTCCTTACATCCACCTTTAACTTTTTATGAGAATAGAAAAATCTTGATGGAATCACAAGAGAGATCAATTATTCTATCATGTCATTGAAAATATTCTTCACACTTACTTTCATTCCATTGCATATATTATCTATATCTCATTTTATTTCTTTGTGAATATTCTCTAATTCAAACTCTATGTTTTATATCCTATCATCTAGATCATACACTTTCTCATCTAGTGAGGAATAACTCATGTTAGAAGTCCCACTTAGTCTAAATTTAAACTCTATTTAGTCTTTGTTAGGTTTTTTCTCTAGTTTAAATGAATTATTTCCTAGGCCTCTAATTTGTATCCATGTCATGCTAAGACTTGAAATTTTTATGATTTTAGTTTCCCCTTTGACCAAATAATTTCATACTTATTTTGGCCTCAAAATAAAAAAATTTAAATAATATATCCAGGTTATATATTTGGGAGCTTTCCAAAACTGTAAAGAAATAAATTAAAAAACTAAAATAGTGACTTAAATAATGTTTTTTTTTAAATACCTAAAATCAAAATAACTCACTTAAAAATTATCACAAAAACCTATTTTTTAATTTATATTCCTTGAATGATTTTCCAAATTTAATAAAAAGTTACATAAAATTTTGTAATCCTTTTTACGATAAAATCTATTCTCTAATATAAAGGCTTTGCCACCATTTTTACCCAAATCAAAGATCTGATACCACTTGTAATAAAATTACTTCAACATTAATGTAGATCCACAATAATATATCATATACGACTATAATAAAGTAGAATATATGAATGAATGATGATTTGGATTTAGGAAGAAACCTCAATAACCTTAAAATAAGAAATATAATGAAATTGCTTAGATAATTTACATCAATTGAATAATATATCTCATAAATATGATCAAAATAAGCAAATCCATAATAACTATTGACAAAAGAGTAGAATACTTGATATATATGTCTGAGTCACTTTTAGGGGGACACCTCCATAACAATGTAATAAGAAAAGAATTTTAAATATGATGCTCAAATACTAACCACTACCTACTATATATACTCCACTTAAGCCATGGTTATTCCATACATTACCATACTAATAATAAAAGAATCATAGAGAAATGTAATAAAATATTAAGAATGTTATGTAAGCCCCAATTCACCCACACTTATCCATAGACATGTTATAGGTTAAATATGAAGCATGCCCCTCCTCTTCAAAACAACATTTACCTCATTGTTGAACAAATTTAGATGTTGTTTTAGGAAACTTCATCCTCCCATATTGCATATTCAACATTCAAATTCTTTCAATTGATGAAATACTCTTTTATCTCTCTTGTTCTTAGCCTTTTTATGCATGTGTGTAATATTTTCTTCGGTTATATAATGACTCAGCCTTCTTCATCCAGTTATAGTAACTTAGTTTAGACTAAAATTCTCTATCTAATTACCTTCTTTAGGAAAGATACATGAAATACATGTATGTGAGTGGATTGGGGTAACTCTATCTTGTATGCAACACTATCATTTTTTTAATAAATTATAAGGTCCATAATACTTTGGATAAAGTTTTTTTATCCTTTTTTGTTGCTTTAGAGACATATAATTATATGGTTGCAAGCACACAAATACCCAATCCTATTTCAAAAAAAATGATATCTTTGGTGATGACTTGTTTGTTGCTTCATTATAATATGGTTCATTGTCAAATTCTCTCAAACTAGCTAGTACCTCATGTTAATGTTGAATGTGTTATTCAATAGTTATAATCTTAGACTACACCCTCAAGATAAAAGTGATATAAAAGGAGACATTTTGCAAGATGTATGGAAGGAAGTGTTATACCACCATTCTAGTAGTGATAGTCAATGAAAGCATTATTCTTGTTTATCTAGTAAAAATCAATGAAGATGACCTTGTAGGCATTTATTGGCCACTCTATTTTCCTAGCATTTTATAAAATTTTAGAAAATAGAAAACTAATTAATTGAATGTGATAAATTATTTCATAAAATTTGAAAGTTACATATATGCAATAAATGATACAAACTGATTTGGAATTTACTAAATTTGAAAAGATGCTAAAAGAGGAAAATTATATAAATAAATAACTTATCTAAAAATTTGATAATATAGGGTTGATACAAAAAAATTAAAACTAATTGTATGGTTGTGTTGGTTGATTATAAAGAAGGAATAAGGCTTTGATTACTCTCTAGATAAGGTTGTTTGAATCAAATAGGGGCATGAAACATTGTTGTCCATAAGTCATGCTAGTTTCATATAGTTTGTTAACAAAGTTTGAAAGTTTCAACACGTGTATCTTAACCTATTAACTTTGTGTATGTATTAGATCCACGTGATTTTCTTTAAAAGCTATTGTATGCATTCTTCTTAAAATTTAAACCCTAACTTTATAAGAAATGATGAGTGAATGAAAAAAAATAAAAAAGGGGTTAGAATTTGAAGTTGTGCTAAAAACTCAACAACCCATTTTTTGAGTGTTACCTATATACAAATAATATGAATAAGGATCAAACCCCATGAAGGTCTTCCATACTATAGTGGTGTATGAAATACTTGTATTATTATAGATGATTATGTAATTATGATGTGATTAAGTTATTCAATTACTACTTCTGACCTTGGAAGTTCACTCAAACTTTAGTTCAGGGCTACTAGGCTTGTATGCATTTATAATTTGGAGAAATAAGGATTTTACTCTCAATGTGAAATAAAAATTATTGTGTTTTTTAGTGTGGAAGCCTCTTGTGTGCAAAATGACTTGAAAATGTGCTTTTATAGTAATCAATGTGTAATTAATTTAGATAAGTCTTAATTAAAATGTATAATGACCTATTAAATTAATTTTAAATTGATAAAATAGTTTTTACTTTGTGGGAGCATGCAGATAGTGGAACTGGACAAGATCAGGGAGCGTGATACTGAAAATGGCACATTATTTCTATAGAAGAAAAGATAACTGATTTGTGAGTATAAATCAATAAGGGGATAAGTTTTAGTTATTTTTAATAAGGAATGGGAAAAATTTGAGATCATTAGTTATTTGTAAGAATGGGTCATCCACATATAAAGTGAAGGAAAATTAATAAAAATATTATGGAATGAGGCATGAATTAAGTGTGTAAAATGGTGGTCACAAGGACATTATTTTAGCTTAAATGTTAATTTATTCATCTACATTTCTCCCCATTTTAATATAGTAATTCAAAAAATAATAATTATTAGATTAAAATGAAAATACATACCCAAACTTACCTATGAAGAACAATCATGTATGTAGGACACAATGAAAAAATATACTTCACACAAAAACCTATAATGAAACATGTATAAAATTGGTTCTTACATAGGTTAAAAATTAATAATTAAAGACAAAAACATATATCTAATAACAAGGAATGAATACACCTAATTAGGTACACAAATTGTTATGTTTTTTTAATTTTAAAAATCGATGACTAGATGGGGTAAGACCATTGGATATTTATTCTTTGTTGATGAAATTGGATTGGAATATACATGCTCTAATCCTCATTGATATTTTAGTGTTATTAAGAACTAAAATGATGTTTTACTCCATCATTTTATACCCAAAGTGGTGGAATAGTTTGGAATCCATCTATGAATTATAATGGAATAGTTTTGTGTAAAAATTTCATGAAAAATGTAAACCAACCATTGTAGATCAAATAAGGCTCATTACTAGTGAAAATTTAACACAAAACTAATGAAATATATAGTATTATTTGATTGTGATGTATACAACATGGATAATGACATAAATTTCCACTCCATCTATGAAACTAGTGCAAAATTAAGAAAGGAGGTGGTCATTTGTCTTTAACAAGTGATATTTGGTTGTATATAGTTTATGAAATTGATTAATAACAAATAGAATTCTAAAAATAAACATGTGTGCTATCCTAGAACACATGTCATGAAACATTCCCCTAAACTAAGTATTTTTATGAAAACTATGACTAGCTAACTATTGTAAACTACTCTATACTACCTTTGATTCTAATAATTTTTAAAAATGACTATTTTCTTGGCTTGTAACCTTGTCAAAATAAAGTGGTGTTATCTAAAACTAATTTTTAGGTAATTTATAGGTATTAATTTTGATCTTTTTTGTAAAACCAAGAAAACTTTATCTGTGTACTGCCTTGTAAGAGCTTAGTCTCTAAGAAAAGCCATTATGTATGCCCCTTTTTTGAGGTGAGGTTTGTGACCTAAAAATAACTTAGCTCAAAATAAAAATTTATGCAAGATATGTTATGAAAATATGTAAATATGAGTAGTAATTATAACATGTACAAGAATGACATCATCATATGTAAACTTATAAAAGTAGTAATATAATATGCATGTGGAAAAAACATTTATAATGACATTGTCAAGTAGATATTAATAATGAAACACCCAGTTAAGTGATCAAAATTGAGTATTTAACGTTGAATAGAAATAATAGAGGAGGTATTCATGATATTCATCATGTCATTGATAAACATGAAAGATGCATGATTCCCATCATGCATAAAAAATTGAAAAAATAAGAGAAAACAAGTATCATGGTCATGATGTGCACAAACAAAGAGTACACTCAAAGCACACAAAGCACATACTATAATGACAAGGGTATACATATAAGGTGCATATTAAAATTTCAATAACATTATCATATAAACATATGATATTGTTATATCCACAAATAAGGCCATGTTCAAATGTCCATAAGCCAAAATAGAGAATACACACAAGACATGAATCATGAAAGCAAACATGAAAAATATTTATTAATACATGGAATTCATCAACATAGGTAATTTATGATATCATTATTTTTAGTAATTTAAGTATCCAATAAGATGAAAATGTGAATGTAAGTGAGAAATATCAATATATTTTTCATAGTGTAAACAAATAAGGTATAAATAAAAAGGGATAACCAAAGAATGATAGAAATTATGTATGATATGACCCTAGTGAAATTATTAAAGTATAAATAATATATAGGAGGATAATGAATTTTTTTAATTTGATAATTTTTATCTTATGTTCACTGGGATGATATCGATGGAACCAAACAACATTGTGTTTTGTTACTATCTATGTGGAGTGTTTTTATCTACTTGTAATTTATGAGTCTAAGATAGTGAAATAAACTAAAAGAGTGTCTGTAAATGGAAACATGTATGTTTTTCATTAAGTTGAGTATAATTTTTGAAGTGTTTTTTTTATAAAAAAATAGATATATAGGTATATATAGAGTATATTGAGCACAAATTAACTAATGTAAATAAACTACACAAATAATGCATAGGTTTAATATTTTACAATTTTATAGATGATTTTAATTTTTTCATATTTTTAAAATATGTGAATAATGAATGAAAAAATAAACTCCCAAATTAAAATGACATAGTCTAAATTTTTTAAATATAACCCAATAGATCTTCTCCAAAGGGGCATCCCCTTGGTTAATTTAAAATGCTCATTCATTAAATTGTCAACCCATGTTCAATATACTCTAGTAAGGTATCATAAATGTATATGCACATTAAAATATTATAAAATATTAAGGGAATAATGAGTGCATATATAAAACACAATTCTTATAAATGTAAATTATATAATGTAAACCCCCTTGCATGAAATGGAAATTGTATAAAGGAAATCAATACATAAAGGAAATAAATATTGTTTTAGAAGCTTTTGATACTTAATCTAAAGATAATTTATCAATCAAATATAATAATAATTACATATAATGAAATAAACTATGAAAACCAAATGTGTATACACAATGATAGAATGTAAACACAAAGCTAAATTGAAAAAAATACTTAACATACAGAATTGTCACAACTCCTCACAAGCGAGCCCTCCTTGGTAGGACATGTCATTTAGATCCATTACTTGATTAAAAATGATTTAAATCAAATCAATATAATTTATTTGATCAAATTATTTATCAATATAATGATTTTTATAGCAAAATAAAAAATATTTGAATAACCTTGCCATTCTTACCCACTACCTTTCTATGATATATTAAATTAAGATAGTAATCACTCACAACCCTTATCCTTATATATGTAATGAAGGTTATTATTATATAAATAAATACATAATGGTTAAAACCCAAAACATCATATATAATGACAATAATTAGATGAAGTTAATAATATTATTATGACAGTTAAAACCATATGGTCATACAATCCAATAATGAAATAATGATCCAATGGAGTTCCCATACAACTATAAAAACTTCTCATCATGTTACATGAATATTTGAAATAATTGAGTGAGATGGAAGTTAGTTAGAGGTGACATCTATAAGTGTTGTTTTGTTATATAAAATTTCCACCTATAATATTAGTTATATGCATACTCAACAAGTTATTATAGGTATTCATGGATAGTGGTTATGGGTAGTCCCAAAATACTAACACTTGTTCATGCATATCATTCAAAGGGATTTTATTTCCAATAAATGAAGACAACCTCATACAATCTGAACCAATACCATGTGCACATACCCAAAGACATATCAGATCCATAGGCATAATCCATCTCAAACTATGTTGATGTGTGCTAAATGATGAAATGGGAAGATTAGGGTATGTCAAAACACATTGACCCAAGAATCAAAACAAGAATAATGGGGTGAGAAGGCATATTAAATTCTAATACCATATCTATAAAAATTAGTTTTTAAATAAATGGTGTAAGGTGATATCAAATGTCATTGATAAAAATGCTACATCTAAATTATCAGGTACATAGATCAATGTAATAACTACATGATTTCAATAGCTGGTAGGAAAGGACCTTAGGATCCTATATAAATTAGTTTTAAATAAAATAAAATAAGTTTTAAAATAAGCGATGAAAGAGAAGAAATATAAAAGGGGATAAATGGGGAAGAGACACTAAGGAGTTGAGTAGTGAGAAATTATTGGAGGAGGTGTTTTAGAGAAGGTTGGTTATGACCAAATATAGTTGACTACTAAATTACATAAAAAATAGTGTTATGTATTTAGCTTAGATTTAGAATTATGATTAACCCTAATATAAATTTAATTATATGCATCAGAATCACATTGTAAAATATGAACTATATATGTAATATCATGAAGATATTCAATAAATCCATATGGCTATTTTTGTGACAAGTGTCTAATCTTGGAATAAAATATATGTAGTATTCATACTTGGTCATGTATTATTTTATACTATCATAATTGTAATCACAAGGTTATTCCAAAGATAAGACTCAACATAAATAGAAGGAAGTGAAAATGTGTACAATAACCTCCAAATCAATAAGCAACCCACTCATTGTTTCACATAACTAACATTGACCTATTATAGGCTTACTGCTTTTTATGACTTGGGTGAGTTTGTAAGGTTCCAAACTTATGTGATATGTTAGCACAAGATTTATTTTGATAAATTTTATGAAGCTTAGATGGCCAAATGCACTTGGGAATTTCATGCTATACTTACAACCCAACATTTTATTTTCATTATCAAGACTACTTGCATTTTATTTTTGTAATAATGGGTATATTCGATCAAATGAGTGGAGGGATGGTTTCTTGATCCTCTTGTTTGATATGCTATGCTAAAGTTTGTGAGGTAATATTGGTGAAAACTATATAAGGTAGTATAGTAGGTATCATCATGGAATGACCAAGTGATTATGAGAATAGAAGGTGGAGATATGGTGAGAATTGATATAGGATAATAGCCAAGTTATATCCTAGGGAAAGGAAAAAGTTAGAATCTATAGATGTTATAAGGATGCATAATAAATAAGAAATGAATTAGGAATAGTCTCTTATTAAGATATTAAACTTTGATGATGAATAAATAAGCCCCAATCAGTAATAATGGGACTAGGGAGCTAATACTAATAGATACCTAGATGGGGATCAATATGAAGTAGCTATTAGAGAAATATGAATACCTTCTCAAATTGACTTGCTTATTCATTATGCATCACTCTACATCCATGTAAGAGTGCTAAAACACTAAAAAATTAAGTGACATGGGTGGGTTTATCATAAAGGTGTAGGAAGAGACCTTATTAGAGTAGTTTGTCATTTATCCATTAATCAATCCAATGGATACATATTTGGTATGTTAGATGGTCACCATGGAGTTCAATTAGCCATCTATGAGAGGGACCATAAACCCTAGGATGAATCACTTAACTCTAAGTGGATTTGTAAGCACTAGTAGACGAATGACAACCTATAAGATGTTCCAAATAATTGTGGGGTGAATTTCATAACAACTTATAATAGTTGGTTGAGTCATACCCCCAAATAGAATAAGTTAGGGTTTATGTGTATTGTAAGGAAGTGTGCTATTGTTTTGATCTCTATGGACACCAATGTTTCCTATGCCTATCCTTTATATCTAATATGGAATGACTTGTAATTATTTGAGTATTTTGGAGTTTAGAGCATGGTAGAATATGTGCACAAGTGTGAAATAATTTGGCAATTGAAGGGAATTACCTCATCTAAACATTAATTAGCTCAGTTTATGACTACATGACTAGATTATATACATACCTAGTATGTAAAATTTTATCTTATTTAATGAATCATGGATTATGGTTATTAAAGGATGTTTTCCCAAAATAATTTTACATCCTAGAATTAAAGCCAAATATCATTGGTGTGCTCAAATAAATCAAGTAAAAACTAGATGAGAGCATCCATGCATATGATGTCAGGTTTAAAACCTTGGTGTTTAAGCTCTCATATGCACTTAACCTTATGCAACATGCCTAGTTATTTGTAAGGTGGGGTTGGGGGGTTGATTTCCCTAATATAATACGCCATCTCTATGTGTACTTGTTTTGAACCATTAGAGGAAAAATAGGATACACTAAGATTTAAAGCTACAAAAATGGAAGAAATAAGAGTTACCTCAGTATCATAGGCATAGGTTGTAAATATGGAAACATTGATGCAATAAAATTTTGTCACTTATGACCAAAGCATACAACTTGGTTTATGGTGCATCAATTTCAAGGTAGAATGGCATAATAAGAACAATTGTCCCATCTATAGTGTGTGTGCCTTGAAAATATCCTATTAAATATACCATGAAAACCCTGATAGTTAGTATTTCCCATACTAAAATGCATAATTGATACTAAGGTGTCTTTATATGAAAAATATGTGATGCCTTCACCCAAAATCCAAATGATCTAGTTGATGAATTTCATTAGGTACATGAGCGAGTTGCACAACAAAATACTATAGTACCATCATGGTATGGACTAGAAAATATTATGTATCACTACCCAAGGTATAAAAATGTAAATTAAGGTCATGTTGGCGGATGTGATGGGGGTTAATTTACATAATGTTGTTGTCATAAGTGTTTTTTATTGGATCACTTATAACATGATTTTCTCTAGTATCCCAATTTTATATATTCTCAAGGTTCCCAAAGTCTAAGGATTACACAAACCTTTATGTAATGATCAAGTAAAAGGGAAAACCTAACAAGGATCTGGGATGATCTGATATGCCCACAAGTTAAGAACACAAAATAATAATAATAATAAAATTATTAGATCAAAGGTTCATGCAATTGTGATAAAAAACATGATTGGTACCAAAAGTAATGGCTCCAAGAAATGGTCCAAGCTGAGGAATAATCTTGAGGAATGGGGAGACAAAATAATACACCTAACACCTACCCTTAAGTCTCTATAAGGTGGACATGGTAGATATAAGTACTGAATAGGGTCATTTATATGATAAAAAATCTATAGAAAGAGATTCATCTTTCCCATGAACTAAAGTGGAAAGCTCAAATAGAAATCTAGGCACATAAGGAGCACATTAATGATATGGACAATCTACTAACTCTTCTCTATGACAATAGGGTAATTCCTATGCTAAATAACTTCTTGGTAGACTATGATAATTGACATATGTCTAAAATATCCGTTAGAGACCTATCATGTAGGTGTGAGATAGAAATCACCTAGGGAAGAGTTTAAATTAAGATTTTTTCATTGAAAACAAGATCAATGGATGGCTAGTCTATGAAATCCTAATTGACATTGGAACCAATGTAAATGTGCTTACAAGAGGCATTTGGCAAACAGGGAAGTCTTGTATATAACCATCACCTCATTTATTGACTATGTCCAATAAGACTAAAACACAACCCATAGGGGTTATAAGAAATGTTGACAATGTGATTATGGATGTCAAGTTAAACATTTAATCTAAAGTGATTGATCTTGTCAAATAATACAACTACCCTACATTATTGGTAAGGTCATGGTTATGCTAACATTGTGGATATACACTTCAAATAACATTATATTATTTTAAAAAATGGAATCGAGTGTATGGTAATTCCATTGATATCATAATAGGGTACCCTATATTTTGATCATGTAAATTACATAATTAAATAACATATCATATTCAATATTATCATATAGGGCCACATGTTATAAGGTTAATAGAATAAGACACCCTAGAATGGCAAAACATAGATGTCACCTTAGTTACTATGATTATTGTTAGAGAATGATGGGTGCACTATACATATAATATCAATGGGATAATATATGGGGCCATTTAATTTAATCCCTTGTTTGAACAAAAGCACAAGAGTCCACATGTTTGGAGTACTCTTTCCTACTAAATTCATGACCTATAATGTGGGATGTTATGGTTGAGCCTTTGGTCCCTAAATACAATGAAAGGTCTAAGTACCCAAGGTGTTCCATCCATGGTCATGACTATATATAGGTCACACACTACACTAATACCAAGTCTATAGGTCATCTCCATGCTTATGGTAAAATCTTTTCATGCTAATAAGAGAATTCCTACAAATGTAAGGATCAAATAACACTTTATTATGATTATGGTTTAGATGTTTAATAGACTCAATTCTACTAGATGGATTAATTTACCTCAAGTTAGTTATAAAATCCCCCATTTTTATATCAAAGAAGTGACTTCTCCATATTTGAGACTCGAGTAAAATAGAATTTTTATGGGACTATCTAGCTGTTGGCTAAAGCTTAGGGGTAGTGAGGTGCCATAAGGGAATTTTAGGCTAACTATGTAAAAATTAATTTTCAATCCAATTTTTAATAATTTTATCTCAACCATTTACTTTCAGTGTTTATATTTATATGGATTAAACATTATAGTTGTGTATTATAGGTAATAATAAGTGCTCACCTCTTAATATCTAATCGGTCAAGTCAAGTAGGGGATTTTATTTGAAATTTATAACTTCCAAACATATATGTATCTATAGTGAGATTTGTAAGCACTTAAAATTTTTAAAGTCAATTTTACACCACCCAAAAAACTAATAGAATGAATAGTGGAAACTAGGTTGACAAGAAGCTCTACACTAGAGGACCAAATATAGATTTTACTGTGGGGTAGGTGATGCCCCAAAAGTTGAAAAAATGACATCTATAGAAATATGTTAATAAGAATAATAAGGTAAAATTACCTATAAGGAGTCAAATGGAGGAATTTAAAGCACAAAAAATAGATATCATGTAGAAAAAATTAGCATGTGAAGCAAACCAAAGGTAAAATAAGTAGTTATAGGTGCTGAGCCTAGGGATGAAAAATGACAAGTGGATATTTAAATAAGTATATAAAGGAAATTTTTTGGTGATTGGAATAAATTAAATGCAAGTATGGAATATATTTCAATCCACATTAATTACTATTAGAGTTAAGCAACATGATAATCGACCTAATAAGATAAGGACAGACATGGAGAGGCTTGACATATGTTTAAGGCACGCTACCTATTACAATTTTTAAACTGAAGGTGTGACTAATATAGGATAATTTAGGTTATTAAAAGATGGAAATAGGTGATATTATTGGAGGATGGATAAATTTCAAATCATATACTAGATCAATCAGTAACCTATAGCTTTTTGCTATAAATATGGAAACTTGGTCCACAACACTAGTTGCTAGAAAAAATATTCTGAGGGGTTATGACAAGAATGTACAGTGATAATATATATATATATATATATTGATGAGGTAGCTATAAAATCTAAGAGGTTGTTTTTGTGATTAATATTCAAGAGGATTAAATATTAGAGTAGGAAAATAATCCAGTGGCTAGGTTCTGATACCATGAATAGGAAATCCCAAATAATAAGAGCTAAAAAACACACACATTTATTCTCATGTGAGTAGATAAATTAAGGAGGTTTAAAACATTTAAGTCCTATCTATTTGTTATTTTTAAGTAAAATTAAGAACCTTTAAGAGAATAGGTAAGGTTGAAAAAACTATTGACTAAGATAAGTAGGTAGATTAAACATGAAT
>JARHVA010002292.1:222500-387500 GCA_037957365.1 Torreya grandis | reverse complement strand
AAGAAATTTTAGTGAAAATTCTATTTTGGGTGTATTATAAACTCAAAGACATTAATTTTAATATCAATAAGTTTTATAATGATCAAATTTGCTTTATGAACCATTTGTTTGAAGTTGACTGTGCAAATATACCTATAAATCTGTGCATCCAATTAGTTTTCCCTTGGTTTGAGAATTTACATCCAATATAAATGCTAAGATTAGTTAAATAAGATGTTTAATTTACCATATAATTAGTCCCATTATTTTTCTAAAGTTTCATGATGTTTTGATGAGCAAAATATCTTTAGTTTGTAAGAGGAAACACTTTACTATGCAACAGGTAGTTTCTTCACCATTTTAAGGATTTTCTTGTTTTGAAGGTAGTTTTTGAAGATGAACATGTATTATTTAAAATTTTACCTTTTTATTTTGTTCACCTTCAGCTTTAAACCTCTTATACCAAAGCAATCCATATGGGGTTGCAGTCATAAGCTACTTATTAGTCAATTTGCCATGAAAATGCTTATCTAAAGGTGTTTGGAGGATGAATGCACATTGAATAGGATGTATTGACACTAGTTTCATATCCTTATTGTGTGTTAAGTTAATTTTGAATCTTTGAAACATATTTACAACTCATGAAGTATCAAAACTAATGCCCACTATCTATGATTGCATTTTATGCCTGCATACTAGAATAGTCACCTACAGGTGGCCTAACAAAAAGCTAAGTGATTGTTTTGAAGTGTTGAATCACTTTGAGATGTTGAAATTATATACCTAACATGATATGTTAATCATATTATACTCGTGTGGGGTGATATATTGATAAAGGGTAGTAAGGAACTACCTTATAAGGCCCAGTGACTGAGTATTCTAGAACCAATCCCTAAAAGGGGTTAACAAAGAACCAAATGGCCATATAGGAGGTTGGAATATGGGATGGAAATTTGTTTATATCCAATTGTGTGTTTTAGGTCATGGTAACATTATTTTTATGACTAATTTATTATTTTTAAGTGGAGATTACCTCCCAAACATGATGCATTAGTGTTCAGGGCTCTTTTCCCTGCAAGTATAAAATAAAGGTTAGAAGGTCTTTTATGATAAGCATATAACATGGTTGAAATGACTTTGAGTCATATAGAGAGGTTAACCTTGTAGCCATTTTTAAGGAGAAGGACTATGGTAATAATTAAGACAAGTGGATTGATGATGGTAATGTTTAGAAGGATCAAAATTACTTGGAAACATACTAAGAACCTACAGTGGACTCTACAAGGTTTGAGTTACAAAATGGATTTATCACTTCAATGAGTAAATGAGAAAAAATTACATGTTAGAGACCTCATGAAGTGAAATATTTTACTTTAAGCATGAAGTTAATCAAGAGAGTTGATAGAATATGCTCTAACCCGTAAACACATACCCTATCTGTACAAGTTACTCAAATAGACACCTATAGTAGGCAGGAAATGACTTAAAGGGGTATGTATAAGTATGGGAAATATATATTTGGTGTTTGACATGTTTAAAACAAATATTTAATGGAAATAATTAATTATGTATAAACTTATGAGGTTTCAATAAGGTCATATATTGCTTCATCCTCCCTAAATACACACCTATAGTCTTTTGTGTGACTGTGTAGGATAGTGAGTTAGTTTCATATGCTTCAAAGTTGTTTTAGCCATTCATAATGAGTAAAAAGTGAATTTAGTTGAGATGTTGTTGTAAATTTTATAGGGAGGTATTTTTACATCATTGACCAGTTCTAAATAAGATAAAATAACCTACATGTAGAAGTAAAAGGGATATCTTAGTCAATAGGGGTAGTGGATTAAGAAATGAGGTGTGAAAGTTTTCAAGGCATAAAATGATCTAAAATGATATAATAAAGTATAAAAATTAAACTTAATAGAATTATTAGGTTTTAATCTTTGTCCTCAAGTTTAAACCATTGTAGAATACACCTTTAAATGCCTATCTAAGCCAAACACAGTCAACATGAGTGGTAGTGATCAGGGTTAGGATATCAAGTGGTGGGATAAGCCCAATTAAAGTGTTAAATAGGTAAAAAATAAATTAATATTATTATGAAATATTTATGAGGGACATATAATAATTGAGTTCAAACCTAAACATGCAAAAGAACAACCTACATGTAGGGGTTATTATGGAGGAAACACAGTCCAAAAGGCATGATGTTTGAAAGGTTAAAGTGTAAGTGAGAGAGTGAATGGGTGAATAATAATATAAACTATGTTTAAAAATTAAAGATAACTTACGCACAATTCCCAATTCCATATTTCATGTAATGAATACTTATAGGTGGACCCTATTTCTACAAACACAGTCATAGTTTTTTGTACAAGCAGTTGGACCAATCAAGGAACTAAAAGAAGCAAAGAGAATGATGGTGGTAAACTAGTTATAATTAATTATTTAAGGTTTTTTCATAGTTTATACAGTATATTATAGTGAAAAACAATCAAATATGAGTCCCAAATCAAACATACATAGTTCACAAAATGCAACCCGTACAGGCAATCTTTTGGTTAGCAGTATATTTTGGGTCTTAGAGAGTTTGTAGGGAAAAATAATGTGATCAAAGGTTTAATTTTGGTATGGAAGTTCCTTATAACTTTAAAAAAAATTTAAATACATGTCTTGATTGAGATAATAAGGGAATTACCCCTATTTTTTCTTAGATAGGGGGTACTTTCCCCATGCACAAACCCTATCCGATTTGAGAGAAAATGATGAAAGTTGAAGCCAAAATGTGTGGGGGAATTAAAATAAGGTTAGGAAAGATTTAATATATATCTAAAATCATGTTAAATTACACATATGAGAGAGAAAACAATTAGGGTGGTTTTGATATCAAGGTTTGTAGGCAAACCTAGTGAGCAAGCAATAAGCCTAATGCACAAATGAAGGGTCATATGCATTTATAACATTAAGTGAGAATTAAAAATGATTGGAAAATGTTTATGAGGTAATTATAGGGTTTATTTATCTATTTATATGCAAGTTAAGTTTTAGGAAGTCATTTTTGGAGCTTGAAGTGTAGACAAACCTACCAAATGTGACTAAGTCTAAAGCCAAATAGGGTACCAACTTATTTGTCAACCTTGATAAAGAATTAATATGAATTTGGTAATTTTTATAGGATAAATAATAAGGGTTACAAGCCATTATAGTGAAAATAAAACATCAATAAATCCACTTTTGACTCAGAAACCTATTCAGACCTATGTAAACAAGGGAAACAAGCTCGTTAGGCAATTTTTAGAAGCTTGTATCTTTTGGGAGGCTCTGAATTATTGCCAAAGGATTTAGGGGAAGATAGTAGGGGTATTTAAAAATGATTTTGTGATATTTTTTTATAGATTGGACGTCCATATTTTATGAACCAACCTTAAGAGTAGAATGTACCTAAAACCCTTACAAAACCCTTAAAGGAACCAACTTTTGGAAATGGAGTTGGATAGCTTCAAAATTTAGATATTTTTTATATAATGGCTATTATAGGTTGTATAGGACTCACACATGATACTTCACAACAAAATGAGTTATACGGACTTGTATGAATGGGGGTATAAATAGGGTTTTCTCACTAGTTTATGGTTTATGTAGGATATAATAAGAGTTAATAAATGAAATTAATTTTTAAAGGAATATTAATACTTAAGATAAATCATAATATTAATTTCACTCCTTGATACAACTTCTAATTACCCCAGTTAGGTGATTCAACTCAACTAGTCAAATCTAGCATATTGGGCAAGCTAGTGAAGAATATGGAAAACTTTAAGTGAGCTCATTTTAAGATATACGTGATTATTATATGGCCATTAAATTAATTTAAAATTATCACTCACTCCATCCCAAGTATTTTCATGAACAACTAATGGCAATTTTGAGGCCAAGTGTGCAGGGTGCATGGAAGGGTAATTTTTTGAATAGTAGATGATGATGGCTCACGTCTAGGTGATTCTAGAAGACTAGGTATACAAAACATTCATGGAAAGGAATTTTTTATGTCCCTAACCTTAATTAAAATCACATTTCATGATCATAATTAGTTATAAAATGTTCAAACAACCCCATTCATGAAAGTAGTTTATTTTGTGCAAAAGGAGGTGTTTTGTGCCACTTTGCATAACTTTGATGATTTGAATTAATAGTTTTACTTCATGACCTTGTATGGTTATATCCATACATTATTAAAATATATTTATAACTTATTTTATCATCTTTACAAGTTTATTTGTGACCCTTTGACTTCTCTCTCTCTCTCTCTCTCTCTCTCTCTCTCTCTCTCTCTCTCTCTCTCTCAAACTCTATAATAGTTAGCCATTTTAGAATTGTATGGAGGCTCCACTTGAGTATGGTGAATCCATTCTCATTTGCATACCTTTTGAGTAATGTAATGAGTGATTTTACCTCTTCATTACTATTCATATGTTTTTTCCACTTGAATGATGAATTTTATTTAGTGAAGACTATGGATTCCAAACATGTGGTCTCATTCTTTGACCTTATTTTCAGTTAGAAAACTTTTCTTACAGGGCATGTGAAGTAATTTAGGAGATTTAAAATGTTTAGTGATATATTATTTTCATTAGCTCCATTAAAGGACTATTTTCAAGTCCTCCTAACTTTTCACATTCAGCCATAACCTCACAATATAACATTGATGTGAGAAGATGGAGATTGAAGGAGTGTATGTTTTAGTTTATTTCTTGGTCTCAAGTGTAGAATGAAATTAGTTGGAAGTCATAAAATTGATTTAGTGTTTCACCTCATTTGTTTATATTTGATTTTAGTCTCTCTCTTCCTTTCCCCCAAAATTTAGTTTTATATTCAATCCTAAGTGGTACAATAAGGGAGCTAGCCCTATCTAGAGACTTGCCTCATTCATTAGGCTTCCCACAAGCCTAGAGGTGATTCCATTGTGCCACTTAGATGAGGAGAGATTTTCATCTCCTTAAATGGTGTAAATATAAGTGACAATATTTTTTGGCATGCATAGTGGGACTCTTATTCTAAGAGATTGAGATATTTTTGGTGTTATCTCTCAACAATCAGCCTTTAGAGGCATTTTGTCAAAGCATTAATGACAACTCCAAAGATATATCAGCTGGTAAAGAATCTTAGGTTATCATTTTAATATTTATGGTAACATGTTTCCTTTATTTTCTTGCTTTCAATGAATATTTATGGTTGACTTTGGTGTTGAGTTTTGTTCCTGACAAGTTAGTGAGACATTTCAAGCTTGTATCATTCCCTATCAATATGAGCATGTCCTCAGTCAATATTATCATGATCTTTATCAGCCTCAATATTAATTTAATCATCTCCAATATGATCCTTTTTATAACATTCATGAATTATATTAGTCCTATAACCAGCCTTCTCAATGTTTTACTCCTCCAAATCAACCTAGACACTCTTCAAGCCAACCCATTTATTCCTTCAAGAAGACACTTTTGGGCTATGGGAGATATATGTTAGATCTTGATACTCAAAGGGGATTTGGTATATAGGTTACTAATAATGTTATTAATAAGGTGAGAGAAGCATTAGACTTGGTAAAAAGAGAGTGGGTACCTATTAAGAGAGCCAATTGGCAAAGATTCACAAGTGAGATGCTTGATGTGAGTGGTTTAGTATCTTCCTTAGAGGATAGGCTAGATGTTCATGAAATGAAACCTCACCATACCTAAAAGCCTTCATATACACTTCCCCAAGTTTCATACCATCCATACATAACCCATACTCATGATCCAAATCAAGCCCATCAAAGTCATCCTTTTACAAATTAGTTGAAGGAGAGAGTTGAAAGAAGAAATCTTGTGTTTTAATCTAGTCTTGATAAGAAAATTGAGTTGGAAAATATGCATATGAAAAAATAAATATTGGAAATAAAGGAATTAGAGTTAAACCCCTCATTTCCCTCTCACATTTCATCCCCACCACCTCAAAAGGAGACTCATAATTCCAATGTCCTAAGTTAGAACAAGATAGTAGAATCTTGGGGAAAGAAAGAGGAGAAAAGTCCTAAAAAATAATGTAAAGTTGAGAAGACTCTCGATCCTATAACAAATTATCTTAATATTACACAAGAAAGGTTCTCTAATCCTAACATCCTAAGTTGGAGTAAGATAGTGGAGTCATGTGGAAAGAAAGAAGCTAGAAGCATTGTCCAAGAGTGTGAAGTGGAGAATGAAGTTGATCCTTTGAAAGTCCTTCCC
Source organism: Torreya grandis (assembly GCA_037957365.1). Lineage (NCBI taxonomy): Eukaryota > Viridiplantae > Streptophyta > Pinopsida > Cupressales > Taxaceae > Torreya > Torreya grandis. Next base: position 381,258 of record JARHVA010002292.1, on the reverse strand, counting down.
AGTCTTCCTCAAGAAGATTATTGTGTTTCATGGCAGCCCTCATGAACTCATTATCCTCATGATGATTCCTATGAACACCAAGATAAACTTTTCCAAGAGAACCTAGCCAAAAAAATTGAAGAATTAGAGTCAAAGATGAGGTTGCTAAGTCAAGGTGAGATGGAAGGTTTAGACCCAAAAGAATATATTAGGCATAAACACACCCCATATAACCTTTCTAAAGAGATTTACAAAGTTAAATCAGATGTGAATGAAGTGAATTTCAAGTGGAAGGAAGAAACTCAAGTTTTTTTAACTCAAGGTCTATCTATCCTTCCTCAAGAGCTCCCAAAAGAACCTCTTACTTTGCATTCTCAATCTGGTTTTGAGCCCTATATTCCACCTTCAAAAACTAGTTCATCTTATACTCATTCCATAACCCTTTTACTTGATGGACCTATGGTGTGGGAACCTTAATAAGAGTAAGTGGTTGAGTAAAATTCATAACTTTTACTTGAGAAAAGTGCAACTCCTTGGCAACCTTATTGGGCTAGGTCACCAGATTTCAAGATGCCCATCCTTGACATCACTAACAAGGAATTTGAAGATATTGGAGCCCTTGAAAAACAAGATCATATTGTGATATCTAAGATGCACTTTGAAAAATATCAAGAGGTCCTAAGTGATGAATAAGATTTGAGTTCTTGTGTTGAATCTCCTTATTTGGTTGATGATGAAGTATACACTTGTGTTGAAGAAGAAATCTTGGAAGAGTTCCTTTTGGAATATGAATAACAAGTTGAAGGAGTATATCTTGTTAATTACCTTCATGATGATGATAAAAATTAATATGATGACTTATGGTAGAGGTTTGAAGACATTTTCATAGAGTTTAAATCTCTCAAGGGGTCTATAACTCTTTTAGGGTTGGTTACAAGTGATGGCAAGAAATATGACATTATCTAAGATGTCATAGATGATAAAAATGACATTTTAAAACATGTCATAAGTGAGAAAAAACAAAATCCTTATCAGCTTATAGAGGTCAAGAAAAATTTAAATTTGCCTCAATCTTTCAAGGAATAAAAAATCATTTCTCTTGAGACCATGCCTACAAAGAAGACGACAATTGACCATGAGATTAAGAGTAGGAAGTAATATAAGGTATGTATATAAGGTGAATAGTAATATGTATATATTGGATACCTATTTGAATATGGTTCACTCAAGATCAGGTCTAATGAAGTGCCAAGGGATAGGTCTAGTCAATCAAGTGTTTAATCTAAAAATAATCATACTTGGCACCCTCATCTATCTCATGCCAAAGAAGATTCAAGAAACTTACCCTTTGAAATTGGAAAGGGTTGGTATTATTGATTTTTATTTGTATATAATAGTTGTTATTAGTTTCCCCTAAGTTCTTATAGCACATGTGTGTGTCTTATGTATTTATTTTCTTTGTTGTGTGTGTCCTTTGCTTCATGTGGTTGAGGTAGTCTTAGTGTCTTGTCTTGATCAAAGGTTTGAATTCGATGGTAAAGGTATACTTTCTTGTCTTAGCTTTATATGACTCCTAGGACTAATGGATTGATAAGACTACTAGTCTAGTTAGTATAATAGACATACTACCCTTATGAGTCACCAATTTTTTGACCAAATTTTACTTTTTAGTCAAATTAGGGCACCTATAGGTAAAAAATTTAATTTTTAGGTATAGATGGGATATAATATCTTGTCATGAGGTTAATTATAGGTTAATTTATGCTAATTAAATTTTTTACTAGCCTTGGTCATTAGCTATTTTAGTCCTCGTCATTTTTGGGTCATTTTGAGGTCAAAAATAGTGCATTTAATGCTTTGTATGGGTTTGTTGGGAAAAATGAAAGTTTAAAAATGTGATATAATGTAAAATGTGTCATTATGAGTATTAGATAATTTACATAACTAAAAACATGGTAGGCTATTTAGATAAGAGGCAATTTTTTTGGAAAGAAAGGAGAGATTGGCACTTGTAGGTCCTCCTTAGGAAGTGTGTCACTTGGAAAATGTTTAAATATGACTCTTAAGATTCCAAAATTTAATATCCATGTTTTATTTTATCTAAAAGTTCCATTTTGAGGTCAAAACCATTCTTCTCTTTTATTGGCTTTCTAGACACACTAAAGTGACTTGCAAGTTTTTGTTTGGTATAGTCAAGACAAGAAATTTCAGATCAAACACTATTGGGGGTTTATTATAAACTAAAATAAATTAATTTTCATATAAGAAATTTTATAATAATCAACTATGCTTTTTGAACCATTTGTTTGAAGTTGACTGTGTAAATATGCCTATCAATTTATGCACGTAGTCAATTTTCCTTTGGTTTGAGAAATTTTGTACAATCTAGATGTTGATATTGGTTTTATAGGATGTTTAATTTCCAATATTGATAAAGGGTAGTAAAGAACTACCTTTTAAGGCCCAATGATTGAGTATTCTAGAACTAGTCCCTAAAAGGTGTTAATAGAGAACCAAATGGCCATATAAGAGGTTGGAATATGGGATGGATTTTTTTTTGATATCATAGTGTGTGTTTTAGGTCATGGTAAAATTATTTTAAGGATTAAGTTATTAGTTTAAATTGGATATTACCTCCCAAACATGATGCATTAGTGTTCAGGGTTTTTTCCCTGAAAGTATAAAACAAAGGCCAAAAGGTCTTTTATGATTAGCATATAGCATGGTTAAAATGACTTTGAGTCATATAGAGAGGTTAAAATTGTATAAATTTTTAAGTATAAGGACTATGGAAAGAATGAGTACAATTTTATTGGTGAGGGTAATGTTTAGAGGGCTCAAAATTACTTGGAAACACACTAAGAACTATATTGGACTCTACAAATTTGAGTTACAAAATGGATTTAGAACTTCAAGGAGTAAATGATAAATTTTTTAATGTTATATACCTAATTAATTTTAGTTTAATTAATAATTAATGTCATCAAGAGAGTTTATATACTATGTTTTAACCCCTAAACAGATACCATGTCTGTACAAGTTACTCAAATAGACAACTACAGTAGGTAGGCGGTGACCTAAAGGGGTATGCATAATAATGGGAAATAACTATTTGGTGGTTTAAATGTTTAAAATAAATATTTAATGTATCTAATTAAGTATGGATAACCTTATGAGGTTTAAATAATGCCATGTATTTCTTCATCCTTCCTAAATAAACACCTACAGTCTTATGTCTGACTGTGTAGGATAATGAGCTAGTTTTATATGATTCAAAGTTGTTTTATACATTAATAATGAGTAAAAAGTTAATTAAGGTGATATGTGGTTTTAAATTATAGAGGGTGGTCTTTTCACATCATTGAATAGTTCTAAATAAGTTAATACAACCTACCAGGTAGAAGTAAAAGGGATATCTCAATCAATACGGGAAGTGAACTAAGAAATGAGGTGTGAAAGTTCTAAAGTAATAAAATGATATTATATGATAAAATAAAGTATAAAAGTTATACTTGAGATAATGATGATGTTTTAAACTTTGTCCTCGATGTCAAACCATTGTAGAATACACGTACAAATGCCTATCTAAACTAAACACAATTAGCATGAGTGGTAGTGAGCAAGTTTAGGATCTCAATTGGTGTTCTAAGCCTAATTAAAGTTTTAAATAGGTAAAAAATAAATTTATATTATTATTAAATATTTATTAATGACCTATAATCATTTATTTCAAACCTAAACATGCAAAATAACAACCTATAGGTAGGGATTATTGTGAAGGAGGAAACACAGTCCAAAAGGGATGATGTTTGAAAGGTTAAAGTATATGTGAAAGAATAAATGAGTGAATAATAATATACATGGTGTTCATAAATTAAAGGAGACCTTAAAAAACATTCTCATTTCCATATTTCATGTAATTAATAATTACATGTGGACCCCTATTTCTATAAACATAGTCATCGTTAGTTTTTTGTATAAGTAGTTGGACCAGTCAAGGAACTAAAAGAAGAAAAGAGAATAATGGTGATAAAATAGTTAGAATGCCTTATTTAAGTTTTTTAATAGTTTATAAATTCTCATACAGTGAAAAAAAATCAAATATGAGTCCCAAATCAAGCATACACAATTCATAAAATGCAAGCCCTTTAGGCAATTTTTTGGCTAGCAATATATTTTAGGTCTTAAAGATTTTGTAGGGTAAAATCATGTGATCAAAGGTTTAATTTTTGTATTTAATGTCCTTATAACTTGAATAAAACATTTAAATACATATATTTCTTGAGATAAAAGGGAAATTACCTCTTGTTTTGTCTTAGATAGGGTGTACTTTCCCCATGCATAAACCATGGCATATTTGATAGAAAATGATGAAAGTTGAAGCTAGAAAGTGTGGATGCCTTAAAATAAAGTTATGAAATATTTAAAATATATATAAAATCATGGGAAAATAGACACATGAGAGAGAAAATAATAAGGGTGGTCTAGACACCAAGGTTTGCAGGTAGACCTAATGAGCAAGCAATAAGCCTAATGCCCAAACGAAGGGTCATTTGCATTTATATCCTTAAATGAGAATTTAAAATGATTGGAACATGTTTATGAGGTAATTATAGATATTATTGATCTATTTATATGAAAGTAAATCTTTAGGAAATCATTTTTGGGGCTTGAAGTGCAGACACACCTACCAAATATGACTAGGTCTAAATCCAAACAGGGTACCAACATATTTTTAAACCTTGGAAAATAATTAAAATAAGTTTAGTATTGTTTATAGATAAATATTGATGTTTCCAATCCATTTGAGTGAAAATTAAACATCAATAAATCTAATTTTGATTTAGAAACCTATTCAGGCATATGAAAACAAGGGAAACAAGCTTGATAGGCAATTTTTATAATCTCACATCTTTTGGGAGGATTTGCATGGTTGCCAAAGGAGTTAGGGAAATCTAACAGGGGTCTTTAACAATGAGTTTTTGAGATTAATTTTTATATTGTAAGTCCATATTTTATTAACCAACCTTAAGAGTAGAATGCACCTAAAACTCTTGCAAAACACTTAAAGGAAGTAGTTTTGGGAAATGGAGTTAGATAGCTACCAAAATGAGATATTTTTTCCATAATGGTGATTGGAGGTTATATAGTAATCCCTTAATATACTTCACACCAAAATTAGTTGTATGGACTTGTACGGATGGGGGTAGAAATAGGGGTTTTACAATTATTTTGTGTGTTTTTCAAGCTATAAGAAGATTTAAGAGATGAAAAAAGTTTTGATGTAATATTAAGACTTAATATAACTTTCAATATTCATTTAATTCCTTAAAAAAATTAATAATTTCCATAACTAGGTGATTCAACTCAGCTAGTCAAATATGGCATATTGGGAAAACTAGTGAAGAAGATGGAAAACTTCAAGTGAGCTCATTTTATGATGAACCTAATGATTATAGGGAAATGGATGGAATTTAAAATTTTCAATCACTACATCCCATGGATTTTTTTCATAAATGATGCCAAATTTTATGCCAAGTGTGTAGGGTGTATGGAAGGGTAGTTTTCTAGAGAGTAAATGATGATGGCTCACTTCTAGGTGATCTATAAGACCAAACATGTAACCAATGTATGGAAAGGAATTTTGTATGTCCATAACCTGAATTCTAATCACTTATCCTAGTCCTAATTAGTTATAATATGTTTAAATATCCCTAATCATGAAGCCAATTTTTTTGTGTAAAAAGAGTTTTGTGCCACTTTACATAACTTTGATGACTTAAATTGATAGTTGTACTTCATGACCTTGCATGTTTTAACCCATACCTTCTCATTCATGTATAACTAATATTATTATCTTGACTAGTGTCCTTGTGACCCTTGGACTTCTCTCTCTCTCTCTCTCTCTCTCTCTCTCTCTCTCTCTCTCTCTCTCTCTCTCTCTCTCTCTCTCTCTCTCTCTCTCTCTCTCTCTCTCTCTCACAAAATCTAGAAGAGTTATCCATTTTGGCATTGTGTGGAGGCTCCACTTGAGTATGGTGAAGCTCTACTTATTTTCATACCTTTTGATCAATGAAATGACTAAGTGTTACCTCTTCATGATTTTTAATAAGTCTATTTCACTTGAATGATTAATCTTGTTTAGTGAAGACTATGTATTCCTAACATGTGGTCTCATTATTCCACCTTGTTTATAGTTGGAAAACATTTCTTATAGGGCTTGTGAAGTGTTTTAGGCAATGTCAAATGTTGGGTGAGTTAGTATTTACATTATTGCCATTCAAGGCTACTATCTAGTCCTCCTATCTTTTCACATTCATCCATGATCTCACAATATAACATTGATGTGAGAATATGAATATTGAAGAAGTGTATGTTTTAGTTTGTTTCTTGGTCTCAAGTGTAGAATGCAATTGGTTGGAAGTCATAAAATTTATTTGGTGTATCACCTCCCTAATTTATATTTGATTTCATTCCCCCTCTCCCTTTCCCCACCCAAGTTAGTTTTATATTCAATCCTAAGTGGTACATCAAGGGAGATAGCTCTATCTAGAGACTCACCTCTTTGCTTAGGCTACCCATAAGCCTATAGGTGATTACATTGTGCCACTTGGATGAGGAGAGCTTTGCATCTCCTTAAAGGGTGAAAATACAAGTGACAATAGCACCTAGGTGGTTAGTAAGATAATTTTACACCTTAGATATTTATTTATGTTTTCTAGTTTTTTTACATTTCTTCCTAAGTCATCAATAAGTTGGTTTTCCACTTAGGCCCATTTTTTGCAATTTTGGCCAACTAGTAAGCTGGTTTTTTGACAAAAACTACCACATGTGATATGCATACCCTAGAGAAATGGGTTGAAGTGTCTTTTCTAAACTTTAAAAATAGGTTTTGATTGACCAACAAGTTGATCATAGTGATCATATAGTATGCAATTAATTTTCATGTCCTTACAAGGCTAGTATTTTATTTGAATCCTTTGAATAAATTCTTCTTTGGAAAGAGGCTTCTTCTACAAAATGAGAAGTTTACATTAACCATCAAAGTGAATGTAACCATATAAATTATGTGTATCTTTATTGTGTCATTATTAAACACATTTTATATATATCATATGGGCCTAATCATCTTGTCTAAATTTTTAATTTGTGGTCCTTATATTTGGAGTCAAAGATTAATGCCCAATCATCTAACTAAAAATTCATTATTTTAATGAACTTGGCTTTCCATTTTATCATTTTCGACTAAATTATTTTTTTATGGTGTATAAATTATATTCTTAACTCATCAAGAGAGTTTATCTTCTTGATTAGTTATTTTTATGCTTCTATCAAATCCATGTCAAGTTCTAGGGTAGTCCTTAGATTCTTGAGTTAAAACAATTTGGGAAGAACCACCTTCTTAAAATAAACCAATTAATAAGGTGTGAACCTACTTGTTGTCTTCCATGTGGTCCTATAATCCCATATAACTTCTATAATATGTTATTCATAATCATGGTAGTGTATACATACTATTTTGGTAAGGATGTTATCTATTTTCCTGTTAATGACTTCTACTTAGTCATTAGATTGTGGATGATATGAACTAGAATTATTATGTTTGAAGTTATATTTTTACATAAAGGATGAAATCAAATTAGACATGAACTATGGACCTTGATATTATAATATCTCTCTTTGAACTCCATACCTTATGTATATTTCCTCATAAATTAAATTTTCTACCTTTTCATCTCATGCATGAGTAAAATCTCTAACCTCTACCCAATTGGTGAGGTAATCAGTACATACGAAAATTTACTCCTTTCTTAGACAAGGTGGATCTATTGGTCTAATGAAATTAATCCCATGTTTTTCAAATGGCTCCAATACTAATTATGGACAAATTTACATCTCATTGGAATGTGTGACTTTCCCCACACATTATCATTTATCACATTGGTGAGTATATGCAATAGCATCTCCATGTAGATTAGATCAATAGTAACCAATGGTAAGGATATTTTAGGTTTTCCTCTTTTATATAAAATTTCCCCATGAGATTCACCATAACATGGATGAAGGATAACAAATACTACATTTTTTTCTTGGGTGAAAAAAGTATCATAGTCTAACTTACATCCAAATAGTTATCAATATCTAAAAACTAGGGAATGTTAATAGTCAAAGCAAATATATGTTTGTCATGAAAAGAAATATCTACTAGTTGATTGCTTTCATTAGATTGTAATCTAGCCAACAAATCTAAAATTGTGTTGTTTATGCCAGGTCTATCCATAATGGCGATGTCAAATTATTGAAATAAACAAAACCATATTATTATCCTATTAGTTACTATTGGTTATCTCATTAATTATTTACTAGCAACATGATCAGTATAAATAAAAATAGTATAATCAGTAATGTAATGTCATAATTTGTTTATAACATACACTACTATAATGAATTTATTATCTATAATTAAATATGTTATTTTTGCATGTTGTTTATTCTTACTAACAAAATATAAAATGTAGTTGAGTATCCATATTTTTCCCAAGTACTTCCCTAAGTACTACATCAGATACAATAATGTGAATGTAAAAAGGTATATTCTAATCTAGACCTCTCTATAAGGGCATTATCACTGTTATTTGAGAGGTTGAAAATCTTCTTGGCATTCACTAGTCAATACAAATTTAGCATCTTTTCCTTGAAAAATAAAGGATTTTTATCTTACTAAATTATTTGATGAACCTATGGTAATATGTAGCATGCCCTAAGAAAAATTTCACATCTCATTGCTTTTTAGGTGTAGGCAAGTTCTTTATCGCTCTATTTTAATAGGGTCTACCTCAATTCCTGACTTTGAAATATGGTGTCCTAGTATAATACATTATTACATTAACATGTAACAATTCTCATGATTCAATTATAGGCTATTATATTAACAACATTGAACAACTTTCTCTAAGTTAGTGAGATCTTTATTGTATATGTCCCCATAAATCAAGAAGTTATCCATATGGATTTCAACATAGTCATGATATATATCATAAAAAATATCAATATCACCCTTTTAAAGGTGATAAGAGCATTATGTATTTTGAATTGGAGGAACGATTAAGCATAAGTACCCCAAGGGAGTCTAAATTCCACTTTATCTTTGTATTCTAGATAATTTTTTGATATTATTTTATCTACTAAAATCATAAAGGAAAGAGAGGTATGTATTTCTAGGGAAAGTGTTAAGGACTTAGTTAATGAATGGGAGAGAAAGTGATATTTATTTTATATTAGTGTTTAATTCTATATATCCAACATAAATACACCATTTTCCATTCTCCTTAGGGACAATCATAAGTGGAGAGACCTATTTTTTTAATATGGGATACATGAAGCCTACAACCATGATTTTTTATAATTTAAGTTTTAAAATTTTATGGACAACAAGATTTACACTTAATTAAGGTTTGCTAATGGGTTTACACTCTTATGTTATCTATATATGGTGAGTGCATATACTTGGATGTATTCTTTACTTGTCATGATAGTCCCATGGAAATGTTGTTTTATGATTTTCTAATATGGTGAATAGATAATTTTCCTAATGAGGATTGAGTTTATTGTTGATATTTAGGGGTCTTCCTAGGAAAATGTCCACTTAGTTTGATATAGATATGATCAATTGAATATTCCCTAGAAGAGTGACAAGGCAATAAGTGTGTGGTTAAAGGTGATGAAATATATTAATATCATCCTTCATGTCTAATGAGATTTCTTCAGGAATGATATTTAAAATGGGACAATGTGTGAATTTAAGGAGGTTATCATTGTGTTGGTCTATTTTATACATGTTTTGTATTACATTGAAAGTGACTATATATTCTTGTTGTGTTTACAAGAAAGGGTTGCATCAATGGTGAGCAAGGTTTGTAAGGGAACTTCTTCATCACCCTCAACTTCTACCCATGGATATTTCTCCCCTTATAATGAAGGTTAGGTAGGTGGATATTAAATAATTTTATTCGGGGCATTCGTATTGGAAATGAACATGTTCCCTAATCTATAGCCAATAAATGCATCAATTACAGCTGGCTAAGGTTTGCCTAAGATCATAAGGTATTCAACTACATTTTATTTAGGTTATAATGTCATGAAATAAACATGATAATCCCATGATTATACCCAAATAACAAGGTCTTATATGACTCCTTTATGTTTTATAGGTAAATGAACTTCCACTTTTAGAATAATGGGTGTTTCACAAAGTCCTAAACATATAAGTTTTCTCATAGTTTATTTGGTCATGACAGTAATGGATGTTCTTAAACCAATAAAAAAATTATAGTGATAACTTGTAGATATTATTATAGTGATATATTTATTATTTTAGATGATATGTTTATTGCTATAGATGATGTCCTAGATTCTTATATAGATAAGCTTAGTATTTTAGGAAATTTTTTTCCCAAATAACCTATTTCACACCATAAACAAACACTTCCACATTATATTTTTGTTTTTTCCCTACCCTATATACTATTATGTAGACACTATTTATAAAGTATATATCACCTCAGTCTTGTACACTTATAAAATATATACCCCTTCGATTGTATGGCATTTGAACAAACCCATTATTTGAGGTATCCTTAGACCATTGCATGTTGATTTACTTTTGAGTGATCTTGTGTGTGTGATTGCTTGTTGATCTTGTATTCTTACTATCTAGACATTCCCGTGATCTATATCATGTATTTTAGGACTTGATGTGATCACTGCATGCTTTAATGATATATCTACTAAATGTGTTTATCTTATATGTTACATGATACATTCATAGTTTACATGATTGTATTATCATTTTGAGGTAAGGTAGCTAAAATTTAATACTTCCCCTCAACTCAAAAAGAGAGGGCATATTAATGGGGGCATGCCATAGAGACATGACTTGCACATTAATCATAGTTTCATATATCTAGTGTAGGCATGCTATGGAAATAGGTTATCCACACCTAAAAAAGTTTTTAGTTTTAGATTATAGTGGGGGTTATTATGTTTATTTTTCACAACCCTACATTTTTATTCTAAAAGTCTATACTTTTCTACCAAGTGATGACCTAGTCATGACATCCAAAATTGTAATTGGGGGCCCTAAGTCAATTAGTGTTATTTATGAATATTTATGAATTCAATTTAATAATTTGGTAATTATCATATTTATGAATTTATTTTTGCATTATAGTGGTTTCAAAGAAATTTTGTGAACCAATGAATAAAATTGGCATACATATATATGATCAAATAAATGTTATAGTTTTAGTTGCAGATAATCAATAGTCAAATTATGAAATTTCAAATCAATTTCAGTCAAAACTATGAATAATTTGTGATGACTATTGTGTTATTTTAATTTTACAAAAATATACAACTTTGGTTATATCAGATAGTTTAGTACACAAACTGGTTATAATGGTCATGCTATCACTTCATTTTCAAAATTTGAAAATATAGATGAATTAGGTATAAATTTTTCATTCAAAGAATCAATGCCAATTCATTTTGAAAAAATAATTATAATTGTTTTATAAATTCTATTGAGGGCTCACTTTAATTTCTTGTGATATGATGGTCTTTTGAAATTATTGGCACATTAAAGTTTTTTTTATTTAAATATCAAAAAAGCCTAAGGTCCAAGTGATTAATCCTAAGTTCAAACTTATCTAAGATTCCTAAATCAATGTTGTCTATCCTAATTTAATGGAATGAGTTTCTAAGGCATAAGGCTTTGTTTGCAAAGTTAAGTATTTAAACCTAAACCCATATCAAGACTTTTGACTTAGTGGTCTAGATTAGTTTTTTTTTTATGGGCATTGTGAAGACTATTTAGTTTCTTAAGTTTTATTTCTTTTGGACTAATTACGTAACATGTTCTATGCATTTTTATTTTTCTAAGATTAAATATAGGTGGTACTTAGATCCATCAAGGCAATGTGAGTTGGCATGTGCATTCAATTTGAAGATGTTTCCTTAAAGTTACAAGATTGGCAAGTAGATTTGGTGGTATGGAAATTAATTGGAATGGTCTTTTCCTTGAAAAATGGTAATTAGCTAGTAATATGAGGTAAAGAGATAGTTATGGCTAACTTTTTCAGTGTCACTAAGTAAATTGGCAAGATTACTAAATATGCAGTTAGTAAATACAAACCAATATAAGCCTAACACATCCCATAAGAAGTTATAAACTTGGGTTGGTGAAAATAATTTGTAAATTCTTGGTTTTTGGTTCATTTCTCACAAGCTTATCATGGAAGCAGAACCCTAGTTCAAAAAAATTTGGATTTTATCTGTAGTAGAGGATTCTTGGAGATTTTTCATCAGAAAGATTTTGGAAGTATTACCAAGTATTTCTATGTAAGTTTTGATTAGTGTTCTTTGGAAATATACTAGTAGTACATGAGAACACTTGAAGTAAAAAATAAAATTTTTGGTTGAGTAATAGTCTATATGAAGATTAATAGTTTGAGTATTTTCAAATGGTTTCTATAAGAAATATGAGCTATAATGAGGAAAACTTGCCAAAACCTACATGAAAAGTTTTATTTTTAAATATTATGATAGTTTCTCAAAGGGTTTTAAAAATATTGATGGGTTGCGCATGCATTATTAAAAAAATAGAATTTAAGGTTCTAGTTATTATCAACATATATACATGGGTGCCTGTGTGTTTAGTTTATAATCATTTGAAAGAATGTTTTTAGAGTCTCTCCTCAATCATGTTGGGTTTTTGGTTTTAACATTTTGGATCTGTAAAAAGATAAAAATTGAGTTTTTTTTTTAAATAGAGAAATATAGATTGAAAGAATGCATAATACATTTCAAGGGTTTTTTGGTGATGTTTGAAATAAGGATGAAAATATACTATATATCATATCATTGATGCATGATTTGATGTTTTTTTTCTTTTTCCTATGCATGGATATTATTGAAAAACAAGTGTTTAACATGCAAAAGGAGCTTTATCTTGCAATGTTTTTAGGTTCCAAAGAATATATAATTATTTTGAAGAAGATATATAGCTCTCATATTTGTTTTAAACTATTGAACAATATGATATTCATACATACATGTCTTTTTCATCTTGTGGAAAGAAGTCACTTTTTAGTTGGAAAATATTATGGGAAGAAGAGAATATGACAAAATTATGAAGAATAGATATAATTTTTTGATTATTCAGAAATTAAAATCATGATAATAAATTGAAGATGAATAATGGGTTGTCATTTGATTTTGGAAATTAATTTAATTTATCTTTGTTGTACAAAATTTGTAAAATAAGCATCTACCAGAATTTTTCTGATGTTAAATTTGATGACCAAATCACCGTTACCACAAACAAGAAATTATGCAGTTTGAGAGCCACCTGAACTTCAAATTTAAGATAAATGGAAAACATAGTAAAATGATCATTTTTAGCAAAGTGAAAGTTATTTCATAGATATTTTGGGTTCTTATTTCACATGATATAGTCAAAATATTTTTAATATCAAGGTATTTTGCAAAAATAATATTTTTCAGAAGCATGGTGTTGCACATGATTAAAGAACATTGAAGTAAGTTTTTGGAGGTTTGGCATATTATTTAGCAATGGATTGATTGTATTTAATATATATATATATATATATATATATATATATATATATATATATATATATATATATATATATATATATATATATATATATATATATATATATATATATATATATGCTATTAAGTAAATTAAAATGCAAAATAGAATTAATGTAAAGATGAATTTTATTTAATATGATATGTTATTTGATTATTTACTGATTAAAGGATATTCTAAATATTCTAAGTTGACTTAAAGGGGTCCCCACCCATTAGGAATACCTAGTCTAAATTGAAAAATTTGATCTCTTAAGATTTTTTCTAAAAGTCTTAAATAATTATTAATTTGTAACTACCAAATTAATTGATTTTAAAAAGTCAATTAATAAAGTTAAAAAATAACTAACTAAAGTCAGTTATAAATTCTTTTCCAACCATCTTTGAAGGTTTAAAAGGATGTCAAGGATTCATTTTGAGGAGGAAACAACATAAGTACTGAAGACTTGTACACTTGTAAATTCATTCATTTATCACTCCCTCTTCTATGCAATTTCTTTGAGATAGCATGACTTTTGTAGATAGACCAATGGTTCTTTCTCTGAAAATTGAATATACTGCTTAGATAATGCATGTATATCCAATTCTATATTATCATTTATAACTAATTATATGAAGATTATCAATTTTAATATCATTTGATTATTGCAGCTTATAGTCTTATGCATATAATCAAATAATTCAGCTTGAATAATGATGAAAACATCACTTTTACAACAGATTGTTGATCTAATTGATTGTAAAAGTTATCTTTTAAAGATATTTTGTATGATGTTGATTTCTCAAATAAAATCAATCTGATTTGCTAAGATGACTCTTATTTATTAAGACTCATAATTTTTCTATTTTATTATGTATTTTATTTATTTGAATTTGAATTTTAGTTTAGTTTTGTTAACTTTAGTTTACTTTCTTCAATAATTTTTGTTTATTTATGTTTTCTTTTTTTTGTGTTAGTATTAGTGTCAATTTAAATTCTTAGTTTAGTTAGTATTAGATTATTTTATTTTCCTAGTTTAGATTAAATTTCTTTATTTTAGTGTTAGTTTATTAATTATTCATTGTTGTTTGTTTTGTCTTTTTAGGTTGTTGAGATATATTGATATTTTATGTTTTCTTATTTACTATTTTGATGATCATTTGTGAACATGAACGTAAGACACATCTTTTCATCAATATAAATTTTATATCATTCAAGAGATTGACTAATTCATAGACTTTATTTTTTCAAATAGGTCAGATGATAGTTTATAATAGATTTGAGATTGAATCATATAATATCAAATAATCAGTTTCTTGGATCAAAGCATTGTATATGAGTAATCTTCTTGATATAATTAATTTTCATATTATATTGGATCAACTTAATGAATGTGTGTACACTTGCTTTATATTTATTATTAAACATATTAAATCCCTATAACTTTAAAAGACCCTTCTATTCACTTTGTACTGATTTTTTAGTCATAAGACTCCCATGATTAAACTGGTATGATTCCATCTTGACCTTCATGATAGGCAAATTATTTGATTCATTGGCATGACATTTTTTACCATCAATAGGGGAATTTTAAGAAAACATTCTCTTCACACTTCATAATTTTGAAATTGACCAAAATTCATTGTTATATGATTTAAATACACATTTATGGTATAATTATATACATTGGCATCATTTTTATACCCAAGTTTCATCATGGTACATACATAGAGTACATATGTTATGTAAAATACCACCTAAAATTATAAATAAAAATTAGATTTCATATTTTAAGAGCTTCTACATAATTTAGCTCACTCAGTTGGACTGTTACATATCGTATTGACCAATGTACTATACCAATTGGTTTAGTTTTAGTATGGTTAAGGTGATAAAATAAATAAATCTTACCAATTTTATAAGTTTCAAATGATTACATAATCAAACCTCACCAAATTTATAGTGTGAATTGAATTGGTTCAATCACACTCACTAGGTTATAAGTATGATTGGGTTGCACAACTGAGACAATCTTAACTTTTGGGTGATAACACACCTTTTCTCTAAGGTTAAAGGCATGTGTCATCCAATATTTCAAGATTTATTCACTTTACATATTTTATATTTATTATAATCTAAGTTTTAATATTTCATAATGATATATCTATTCAAATCAATTTTCTAAAAGGAAAGGTAGTTATATTGATGCTCAATTTTATTCCTTGCTCTTTTAATTTAATAATTTAAATGCTTTGAATTATTGATTATATAAACTAATTATATATTATAAAATTATCTTTATTTCAAGTAGATCACCATCAAATCACTCAAGTTGGACTCATGCAAAGGCAAGGTGTGTTATACACACTTAGGTACACATTCCTTTTATTTTAAACTAGCAATTTCTTCACTTGATTAAATGGGAGGGAATGTATACATTATTTATAGATTATATATCACCATGTAGAAATTATTTATGAATTATATAAAACCTCAATCTTTTACATTTGAAAAATACATACCTTATTTATTCTCTAAGTTCTAGATTCTTTTCACTACCAAAAGGATTACATGCATTATCTCTATATTCCCTATCTATCTATATCCCCTTTAAATTTAGATTCCTTAATCTATATTTTAGGTTAAATAGGTTAGTTTGAAAGGTTTTTTTTTTTTTTCATTTTTTTTAATTTTTTTTTTTACCTATTCTATTCTACATAAATTTAAAATATAGCTTTATAAAGTAGTAAATTCACTCTTCAAATTAAGAAATATCACGCTAAAAATAGGAAATTTTACTCTATAAAGAAGAAATTTTTAGTTATATAAAGCAATAAATTTTATTTTTATAAAATAAATAATTTTTACTCTATAAACTATGAAATTTACTTCTATTAAAGTAGGATATTTTACTTATATGAAAGTAGGAAGTTTTAGTTACATGAAATAAATAAATTTTACCCAATGTTTGGACATTATATTGATTGATACCTTCCCTATAAATATCACCAAAATGTATGGAAAAAAAACTCCCCAATTAAATTGATGTAGTCAAATATTTGTACATAGAACCTAATAGATGTGTTATAGATGGGAAGACACTTGGTTTATTTAAAATGCTTGTTCATTAAGTTATCAACCGAAGGTCCATATAATTTGGTAAGGTATCACCATTATATATGCACACTATAATATTTTAAAATATTAAGGTACTAATCATTGTGTATGGGAAACACACTTTTCATAAATGTAAATGACAAGATGTATCACACTTTCATGAAAGGGAAATTGAACAAAGTAAATTATTACATAAAATAAATAAATATTGTTTAGGAAGATTCCTATACTTGATCTTAAGTTACTTTATCAATCACATATAATAACAATTACTTGTAATGGAATCAACTATAGAAACCAAAGATGTACACACAAAGATAGAATGCAAATACACAACTGAATTGAAATACCCCTTTTCTAATTATAAATTCTAACTTAAAAAAAATTATTTACATTGATAAAATTCTATATCAATACAATGATTGCTACAAGAAAGTATAAAATATTACAATGACTATGAAACTCTTCCTCAATATCTTTATATGTTATATTGTGCTAGGTTAGTAATCAGTTGTGACACTTTTACTTATATAGGGATGGTAAATGCTTATTATCTAAATACATAATGGTTAAAACCAAAATATCATATACAATGACATAAATCAAATGAAGACAATGAGGGTGTTATGATAGTTAAAACCATATGGTTGTATAATCCAAAAATGAAAGCATGGTACAATGGAGTTACTATATAATTATAACAATTTATCATCACATTACATGACTATTGAATACCATTGAGTTATCTATAAAATGTTTGAGATTATAGTTGGAAAATGGTAAGAAATGATGAAAAACCCACTAGTATGTCATTGTAGTTGAGGAAGGGTTTGGCATCAAGAATGGACTGAGTATATAAAATGATTGAGAGACACCTACAAAGGGCATGGTCAGCTCCCTACTAATTTTGGGTCTACCTAAAACAAAGTGATATTACCTAAGGGGTAACTTGCTCACATGGAGAGATTATATAGTTCAACCTCCATAAGGAATTTTGGTATAAGGAATAACCAAGTTTTCACACTTCACGCATGAAGGGTTGTCACACAAAATGCACAAATGCTCTAAGTCATATAAAAGCTAATAAAAATAGATGGGAGAGAGACTATAATATTAATTTTATATAATCTTCAATAACAGGGGTTGAATAAAAAGACTACAATGCTAGGATTTAAAGTAAAAATTGCAAACAAATTTCAAATATGTGAGATATTATGCATTTGAAGGAAAATAACACTTATAGTATGCAAGGGGTGTATTATTTGCAATGTAGGACAAGTTAGATAATTATAAAATGGAGGGTGATGTGTTAGTGGATTCTAAATAATAAGGTATTTGGTAGTATTTCATGACTATATTTCTTAGAAAAGATGTAGAAAAAACTTCAAATAAAATATAATGGTAAATACAATATGATCCCTAACAAACTAGAACATACACTGAAACTAATATTTCAAATGATTTTCCTTATTGAATCCATAAACCTAGGGTTCCCTAACAAGTTATTCAATAATATATTCTAAAATAATGTATAAAGGGATTTATAACCCATATCAAAACCCAAAATGAAAAATAGTAATGGGAATAGAATAAGATATCCAGTCAACAATATTTTCAAAATAGGTCACTACACTTCATCATCAAGAAACAATAAAGAACCACAAGCATTTTCATTAACTTTAAAATAAATTTTACAAATAAATAATTCAAAATTCTACCATGGGGACAATAATGGTGAAATTTATCTTTTGAAAAGGGAGACATAAACATGTTCTCAAAGCTTTCTAATGGTTGTACAACTGTAACCACCTTAGTAAGGGAGGCAAAATCTACACACAATAATTGATCCCAAAAATTCTCTATAGAACATAGACTTAATAAAAATGGACACCTAAAATAGTGACCAATAAAAACCAACACAATGGCCAACCAACCCCTTAAATAAAGGATAATCCCTCTATTTATACATTTTTAGGTCTAGAATTATGGGTTGCAACTTTCAAAACTGCAAAAAAAACTTCCAAATCCACCAAGATGCATCCATTTGGAAAATATTCCCTTACCATGCCTAAAATCTTCATCCATTGGAAAGAAAAACCATTTCTCTAACTTCCTTTACAAATAATGATGAAGATATGCAATTAACTCTTTAATATCTTGGTTGGAAATATTTTCAAACAAGCTGGAAGGAGAATATTCATGGTGGAGGGAAAATAAACTTTGTCTTTGTGTAGAACAACCTTAAAATTCCTTAGACCACTTTCTTACACAGATGGACACTCTTGGATATCTTCCCTCCCTCTTACACACACCATGTAACAACCTAATTTTGCTATGATTTATTGGGAATATTCTAGATCTATGGTCCTCTAAATGATCTTCTCTAGAGTGGCCCACCTTGGATTTGCAAACATGTAATTTATTTCTCATGGAGGAACTTGGGTAGACATAATAAAAAATGCAAAAATACTTAGGTCATCCTTCACCTTTTAATTTTTGGATCTAACTTATTTCTTAAATTTTGAATTTTAGGGCTTCCCTCATAATTTTTAATGCAAAAATGAATTAGCTTAAACTTTTGATTTAATTGGGTAAATCCTAGTCCCTCTCACAAATTTTCCATTTAAAAATTAACAAGCTATTGTTAGTGGTGGAAACCTTCTCTAACTATATTACATAGGGTCCTCAAATGTGTTGTGCATGCATATGTGTCATCATCATGTCACTTAATTCATAAATATATTTGCTTCACACTAACCTTAACCTCACTTGTCTCCATACATGTTAAACTTTTTAAAAATGTCCATGATCAACCTGTACCATCAAATCTAATCATTTGACCAACTATAGACCATAGATCTATGTATTTTTCATTGGGTTTGTGACACATATCACTACCACATTCAACTTGGACCCCTTTGAAAAATACATCTTGGTTCACATCAATGGATTTGTGTGCATAGACTAACGTGAACCATCGATTTTGATCTAAAAGACCAAGCCCTATTGGTTGCTAGCTATCTTTGGCCTCAAGGTTATGCCATTTAGCAGTCCTATGGGATTTATACATCTTACTCTATTAGTCCTATTAGGATAACATGCTCTTGCCAATTGGATGTCCCACATTTATTCTAGGCTTTGTTAACAAGTATTGACTTAATAGATGTCATATATTAGATTATGTCCACTTTAATGTGTATCATTGATCTTTGGGAATGTGCTCAATCTTTAGCTTGTGACCATGCATTGAATTTTCAACTATGCCCTCACACTGTTAGATATTTTTTCTTCATAAAAAAGGCATCATTAGATTGAAATCTTGAGATGGATAATTATTGGACACTACCTACACTTGGCCCTAAGGATGTGACACTTGGTAGCCCCATGGACTTCCTATATACCTTATGATCAGTCTCTATTAATTTGAGTGCCATCACACCACATGGTGGCACCTCATACTTCTATTTGAAAGAAATAGCTACTTCATAGGTCTAAATTTAATGCTAATGCAACCATCCTGGAATATTTAAATTCCAATGGCTAGTTGTCATGCCTTAAGATTTATGGCTGCATGCCTGTTAAAAAATGTTTGTGAGACCATCATACTTACAATTTGGGAAAATTTCTTTGAGGATTTTTTCTTTGACAATATTTCTCCAAGACTTTTATTCTAGACTTTATTCATTGGGCCTTTTGTTTTGGACTTTACTCATCAATATTTTTGTCTTCAACATTCCTATCTTTAGCAAAATTATAGTGCACCTTTTGTGTCACAAGAATTATTCCAAGATTTTTATTCTTGACACTTCTACTCTTGGGTCCTTTTTTTATTAGGATAATTGTTTTAGACATTTTATCCAAAATAATTTCCTTGAAAAATATAACCCTTGCACTTTTACCACAAAAATTAAGTCTTCAACATTTTATCTACATCGAGAGAATTGTTTCAGACATTTTGTCCAAAATAATTTCCCTGAAGAAATTGATCTTTGAATTTTTTCCAAAGGAATTAAAAATAGCTCTTTTTTAAGGAATGAATTTTTGTCATGGGCAAAATGCCCAAAGGGTAAGTTCCCTTTGGACTTTATACCATGAATAAAAAGTTTGAAACAAATAAGGACTTGACCTTTTCTTGACATAATGCACTTCTTTTAGACTTTTTACATGGGAAAAATGCCCAAAGAAAATAGACCTTCAGACTTTTTATCCTAGATAAAATGCTTGATGGAATTCCTTTAGGCTTTTTATCATAGACAAAATGTCTAATGAAAATGGGCTTTATGAGAACATTTTGGCCAAGAAATTAAATTTATTTGGACTTTTTATAGTAGATAGAATGTCTGATGAAAATAAGTTTTCAAACTTTTTGTCTAAGACAAAAAGCTTGAAGACCTATTTATGTCAGGCCAAGTGTTCATGAAAAAATACCAAAAATTTCTAAGGAAAAGACACATATGAAAACCAAAGACCAAATTAGAACTTATTCATTTTAACATGAACTTGAACTTTGACATGAATAG
Source organism: Torreya grandis (assembly GCA_037957365.1). Taxonomy (NCBI): domain Eukaryota; kingdom Viridiplantae; phylum Streptophyta; class Pinopsida; order Cupressales; family Taxaceae; genus Torreya; species Torreya grandis. Next base: position 359,988 of record JARHVA010002292.1, on the reverse strand, counting down.
TTAAAGGCATAAATTAGGATGAGGACTTAGGTATTTTCACTTGACTCAGGCTAGACTTAGACATTTTCATTTGATAAGGGCCTAATTACTTTAGTGAAATTTTAGGCAATAACGTTAGCTATACCCATGGATGTATACCCCCTACGAGTGTGTAAATAACCCAAAAATGTAAACCAAGTGCTAATCTATTGAGTAATGGAGTAAAAAATTAACATTTTTAGAAAACACCCATTAAGGCTTAATAAAACATGGCAGACTTAACAAAAGCAAATTAGGAGGATATAGAAATGAACACATGGTAGAAACACAAAATGAAATTGTACAAATAAGGCCCAAAGTAGAGGGGTAATAAAGTAACAAAATAATAGAAAGACATAAATATACACTATATACTAATGTACATAGGTTACAGACTCAATCAAGGAAGTGTTTTAGATGTCTGCCATTGACTGATAGCTCTAGTATTTCACCATCTAAGTCTCTCAAGAATAAATTATGCTCCCTAATTCTATAGTTAATGGAATAAGGTCCCATCAGTGAGGCATCAAATTTTCCATGCTTGTATTTTTCTTCATGTCTACTATCTCAAAGTAGAACTAGATCACCTACTTGGAAGGTTCTTGGAGTGATCTTCCTATTAAATATCTTCTTCATCTTTTCTTTGAATTTGAGGTGTCTTTCATGAGATTGTCTTCAAATTTTATCAAGATCACTAATAAAGTTTATCTTTCTCTCACAGTGGTTGATTTGTTCATCATCCTCTAGTTTTTACATAAGCTAATAAGTTAGAAACTATAAATTCATAGGAAAAACTACTTGAGATCCATAAATAAGCTCAAAAGGGCTTTTGCCTATATCTCTCTTAGGTGTAATCCTAATATCCCATAAGTCAAAATTCATCTATTCACCCCACTTCTTATTTGCATTTAATGTTCATCTAATGATCTTGAGTAGGTTTTTATTATTGGATTCTACTTGCCCATTCCCATGAGGGTTGTAATTGGAAGCATAGGTCAACTTAGTCTCATATTATTTGAACAATTCTACTAAAGGTTTGGATTTGAAGCTCATGGAATTTTCTACAATAAATTTGATAGACACATTGAATCTATAAATAATATGAATTAGTAAAACATCCATAACTACTTGGTGTGTTTTTTTATTTATAGGGATTGCTTCAACCTATTTTGTGAAGTAATAAGTTGTAACTAGTATTCATCTATATCCAACACTTGAAAAATCAATAATTTATCCAATAAAATCCATTCCCCTTTGTCTGAATGGGCCTTCAATCATCACAATTTGTAAGGAAATAAAACCTAAAGATTTAATCTTGCCAACAAAGCACTGATATTTCTCACACTTTATAACTATCTAAGAAAAATCCTTCAATAATGATGGCTACCAACAACCAAATCTTAGAATTTTATGAGTTATAACCTTAGGCACAAAATTTCCACTGCATACTCCTCCACTATGAAAGTCTTCATTCAAGTCAATAGTTTATTTTTTTAGCACACATCTTAAGAGAACCCCATCTAGATTCTTCCATTCTAGTCCATTCTCAGTCAAGAGGTATTTTTGGGAAACAAGCTTGAGATTTCTTCTTTGATTCTTATCCAAGTTAGGAGGACAATTTAAATTTTTCAAGTAGTAAATAATATCTCTGTACCATGGAGACATGTTAAATTAACTCAATGAATCATCAACATTAAAAATATTAGTGTTTACCTCAATAGCTTGCAAATTGGTCTTAGCCATAATCTTGGCTAGACCCATCCCTCTTACTAACTTGGTGGTTTGAATATCCATATCATAATCTTGTAACTTGTTGACCCACCTACATATCTTTATAGATACTTCAGTCTGAGTTAATATTGCCTTCACCATGGTATATGGGACATAAACAATAGTCTTTAAACTCAAAATATAAGGCCTAAACATCTTGATAGCTTTTAAGAGAGAAAAATCTTATTTTTACATAATGGTATAGTTTAGTTCAAGACTTTTCATAGCTTTGATAAAGAAAGATATGGGCTATTCATGACCATCTTCATTATTTTGCAATATGACAACAAAAACAATATTGTATAATGCAAAAGAGACTATCTAGAATGGCTTTGTGTAATCATGGATGGCCAAGATAGGAGTAGACTTTAGAACTCCTTTAATGTCACTAAATGCTTGCATGGACTTCTCTTCCACTTGATGATATGGTCCTTCTTTAGTATGAAATTAATAAGTGGAGTGATCTCTAAAAAATTGGACACAGACCTCCTTACAAAATTGATCTATATAAAGGACTAAATTTCCTACTTGGACTATGAGATAGGCACTTTATCAATGGATTAGACCCTTTTAGGGTCAATCATGACACCATCTTTAGACACTATATATCCTAACAACTTGTCCTTTTGTAATCCAAAGTGGAATTTCTTAGGATTCAGTGAAATGTCGAACTACCTACATTTGATCAATACTTACTACATATACTCCAAATATTCTTCTCTAATCTTGGAGTTTACAATGATGTCATCCTGATATGTAACAATGAACTAGTTAATTATCCATACAAAAGTGACATCCATAGCTCACTAGAATGTTTTACCAACATTCATCAACCTAAAAGGCATATATTTATGATCCAATAACCATCTAATGTGGACAATATTTATGATCCAATAACACTTTGTAATAGGTTATCCATATTGGGTAAGGGATAATTATCTTTCAAAGAAACTTTGTTCAGATTTTAGAAATCCACACACAAGTAGATGTCACCATTCTTCTTGCATACAAGGACTAAGTTATCCACCCATGATGAATACCTAATGGGTTGAATGAGATTACCATCCCTTAGCTTCTTTAACTCATCCAGCATCTTGGTGGCCAAGATGGGTTTAATAGCTCTTTGTTTCTCACTAAAAGGCTTTCTATTAGGCTACAATGGGATGACATGATGGAAAAATCTTCCTTGCGCACTTTCATCTTAGAATAGGACAATGATAAATAATCTTGGTACTTATTTAGTAGGTACATGTAAGCTTGTTTATCAGTTGTACTTAGGTGAGTACCTAGCCAAACATTTATTGGATTCTCATGAGAACCCAAATCAAACTCAATCATGTCTTTTAAGATAAATGAGTATCTTTATTTAATTCTATCAAATCCATCAAAAGATTGCTCTAAACTTACCATTCCTCTAGGGAACATATTTGTCTTTAGTTGGATTATGTCCTTCCAAAACAAGGTTTCCTTCCCATCACAATATTGAGCCATAGATTCAAAATCTATGAGTTGATCATGCAACTCAACTTCACAATTTATAAATCTCTTTATTTGATCATCATCATTAAACACCTACCAATGATGAACATTATCTAGGATTAAAGGCCTAACAAGCACCTCCACCTGATACTGATGATGAGGGATCATAGTTGCAATATCAAATTAATCACCTAACCCTACAAGTTTGTCAAATTCTTCATTAAAACTTCTATCATGATAACAAATGGTGAATGCATCAAAGAATTCAATCAAATCCTAGACAACATTATAATATTATTTTGACCTTTTATTCTTGGTGGCATAATCATTGTGAATCTTCTTAACCACTAACTCAAAATCACCCTTGAAGATCAAACCTTTAATTTCATATTCATGGGTAATACTCAAACCAAGCAAGAGTGTCTCATACTCAGTAGTATTATTTGTGCACTCAAAGGATAACTAAAAAGAAAAATTATAACATTTACCATTAGGGGCATAAAATACAACCATAGCTCCATTTTATAATATTGGAACAAGCCCTATCAAAACACATCTTTTAGACTACATTTTCCTTGTAAAGTTCAACATCAAGAATAATAGGTTGTTCACTAGTATCAAGATTCCAAACAAAGTTACCAAGTTCAACATCCATGTATAACACTTAATTAAGAGCGGATTTTAGATCTTCAATGACATGTATCATCTTCATCTCTCTATAAATCTAGACCATCTTACCCTCCACTAGAATGGTGGCATAGGAAAGGTCCATCTGCACACTTTCACCCATGTAAGTAACCCATTTTCATGATAGAAGTATTCCCCACTTAGGTGGGTAGTCTACAACTACCACATCCATATTTAGATACTTACCAAGATGAACTACCAACTATAAAACTAATCCCTTAAATTGTCTAAAAACTAGAAACCTCTCATCATTCCATGGCATAACACTTGCCGAAGGATGATGTGATCTTAACTCTAATTTCATTTAGAATACCTAGGGGCATCACATTATAAGAAGCTTCAAAGTTAAACATTTATTTGTGAACAATCAAACCATTGATTAGTAGGGTTGTATAGAATAGATCTACATTCAACTGACTTTGTACCAATGTAGTCCCCAAATAAACTTACATAGTAGGTTTAATAACCTCTTCTAGTTCTTCATCACTTTCTGGGGGTGTTTAGGGCAACACAATTTCATTCATATTTGACCTTTCACCAAATTCCAAGTACTCAAATTCTCTCTTCCTATGTTTAGGTGTCCTTAATAATTTAATAAGTGGCATAATGACTTTAAGTTAACTCAACACTTGGGCCATATCACATGTGCTATACTAAGGAAGATGAGTATTTGGTGGAAGGTTAACAACACCTTCAAATATAATATAGTCATGTAAGGTTTGAAGTGGAGTAGGCTAGGATGGATTAACAATTTTAACAATAGCCTTTAAAGGTGAATTTTGTTTAGGTTCATTAGCACCCTTAAGGATAGTAGACAATACGGCTACTTTATTCTTGGTTGGATTACCTTTAAGCTTAGAAAATTAGGAAATAGGCAATATCTTGGAAGCCTTAGAGACTATTTTTCTTTCTTAGCATCCTTATTAGCATACCCTACCTTAGTATTTTTAGGGTTAGTGTCTTCAAGAGAAATAGCCTAATATTTGCTTCTCCAGTGATACTCCTCGTAGGCAATAGCTGCATTGATTAACAACTTCATATCCTCAACTAATATAATTAACCCATCATATTTCATAAACATCATAGAACGTAATAAATCAAAATCATGACTTGAAAAATCATATGCTTGTGCCATATTAACATCATAAGAAAATTTAATATTTGGGACACTTACTCTTATTATTGCACTCTAAAATTGATCAATAACAATAACACTTAGAAATTTCATGGAGGTAGTCATCTCACTTTGGGGGATTTGAAAATTGAAAATCAAAATCTCATCATTAGATGATGAAAACTTAATTTAATCTATATCTTCATCAATTAGTTTAACTATATCACATGGGGGATGTGGAAGGAAGCACTTGTCACGCCAATCAATATCAATGTCAGAATGCACAACATTTACCTTGGTATTTAAAGGATCAAACACATATTTTCCAAACACTCTATTCTAGTTTCTCTCCATATTTTCTTCATGTTCAATCCTTTTCCATTTATCATTATCTTGATGGTGGAAAGTAGGCCTTCCTTATGCTTGATTCAGATTTGGAACCCTTTCTTGATTGGTAGACACATGAGGGATCCCTTTGTCAACTCTAACTAACTTGTATAACATTTCTTTGATATATATAGTCTCCTCTAACTTATTTGTCTTTGTGGACTATCATTTCTATATTGACCATGTTCACATTATCTCACTTGTTCATAGGCTTTCCAATATCATTTATGTTATTTTCAATTTTGATGGCCATATTGAATGTCAACCTAGATTAGTGGGAGCCTTATCCCTCAAGTAATATGTTGCCTTCTTATCAAAGGCATCACAATACTTTATCAATAATTTTATGTCATTATGACTAATGTTCTCAGGTAGATGTATCATGGTCTTGTTAAAATATGTATTAAAGTCTTACACACACTCATTAGGATTCTTTTTTAATTTTTCAAACTGAGCCAAAATAAACCTTGGGTCAATCATAACACCATACTAAATTATAAAAACATTCTACATATCTTCTTATGAATAAATTCATCCATTTCAAAGAGAGTTAAACCATTCCTGAGCATCTTCTTCTAGCATATGCATAAACAGCTTGATGTACACATCCTTATACTCAACATTATAATATTCAATAATATTAAGGAAGACCCTCAGGTACTGATCACCACTTACTTCATTATTACTTTAGAAATTTACTAGGCATTTCCTTACTTCATTTTGAACTTCATTAGGATAGCCTACTATTTCATCAAAATTGATAGCCCTAAATCTAGGAACATAGAGTGTAAGATAGCTATTCTCATATAGATCCATATGCCTCATGATTGGTTCAATTGGATGTTCAATAAAAACTAGAAAAGGGATATGAGGGGATGAATGATGTGGAATCGATGGGTTAGACTTGGGAGGGGATTCACTTGGTTGGGAAAGAGATAGAAAATAAATGGGATTATGTGTTTTAGAATCAGTAGAAGAGCTTTGATAGTCCTCAATAATAGAAGAATCTATGAATATTTCAATATTATCAAAATCTTAACAAACCTTAGTAGTGAAAATTTTCCCTTCAATAGGACTCCAAAATTGTCCCCTTCTCCTTGGATGAATACTTAAAGAAGAGATAAGTTTCTTTGATAGGTCACCTCTGAAAGATGAACTTAGTCCTTCCAGCTTTGTAAACAAGAAAATACTCAAAGTTGAAAGTTAGCAAAGATAATATTCAAAATAGGCATTGATCTTTCTTGAAACTAGGTAATAAAATTAGAGTCACCACTAGAATCAAAATCCTAGAATATAACAGTTGATAAACTATTGTGATACATGCTAAAATTAAACTTGTTGAAGTTTATTGATGAGGGTAAAAATAAAGATACTAAATTTTTTAGAATAATGTTTAAAAGGGGAAAAAAACCTTTCAACATGAAATCCTAATAGAATTTTGTAATAAACATGACATAAGTCAAAATTTCAAGGCTTAAAACTTCCTAGCACATCTCCAATGGAGTGTTACAGTACTAACAACCAAGATAATCAAATTAGTATAGTAGCAGTAGATAACTTCATAACATGAAACACTTACAAATCTCTACAAGAGTCCCTAGAAACATAGGTAACTAGAATTTCAATTTAGTCCTTAGAAATGGTTCCAAAAAAGTGTTTATTCCTAGTTGTACACCTTGTACACTTGACCTTGCACACTTGAGAGAACATGGAAAGTAATGATGAAAAACCCACTAGTATATCATTGTAGTCAGGGAAGGGTTTGGCATCAAGAATGAACTGAGTTCATAAAATGACTTAGAGGAACCTACAAAGGGTATGGTATAATCCTTTCTACTTTTGGATCTACTTGAACCAAGTTGATAGGACCTAAAGAGTATTTTTCTCACATGGAGATATTCTAAAATTCAACCTCCATGGGGATTTTTGGTATAAGTAACAATTATGACAAGGGCATAACCAATTTTCCACACTTCACCTGTGAAGGTTTGTCACATGAAATGCACAAATGCTCTATGTCATATAAAATATACTAAAGATATATGGGAAAGAGACTACAATATTCATTTTATAGAAACTTCAATAATAGGGGTTGAATAAAAAGACTACAATTTTAGGATTTAAAGCACAAATTGCAAACACATTTTAAATATTTGAGATCTTATGAATTTATAAGGCAAATAACACTTATAATATGGAAAGGGTAAATTATTTATAGGGTAGGATAGGGTAGGACAAGTTAGATAATTATAAAATGGAGGGTGGCATACTGGTGGCTTCCAAACAACAAGGTATTTGGTACTATTTCATGACAATATTTCTTAGCAAAATTTAAAAAAACTTCAAATGCAAGATAATGGTTAATACAATATGATCCCTAAGAGACTAGAACATAAACTAAAATGAATCTTTTAAATGCCTTTTCCTATTGAATCCATAAACCTAGGGTGCCCTAACAAGTTATTCAGTAACATATTATAAAATAATGTAAAAAGGGATTTATAATCCACATCAAACCTAAAATGACAACCAATAATGGGCATAGAATAATTTATCTAGTCAACAATATTTGTAAAATAGGTCACTGCACTTAATCTATAGGAAACAAAAAATAACCACAAGCATTTTCATTAACTTGAAAAGAAATATTAAAAACATCAATGCTTTAAAATGTTTCTATGGGGATAGATATATATAGAAATATTAAAAACATCAACACTTTAGATAGAGTGTTATTGGACATTGCCTTCACTTGGCCCTAAGGATGTGCAACTTGGAAACCCCATGGGCTTCTTAGGTACCGCATGAGAAATCTTTATTAATTTGAGTGCCATGATGTCATGTAGTGTCACCTCATGCTTTTATTTGAAAATAAATAACTACTTCATAGGGATAAATTTAATGTTCATGCAACCATCTTCGAACATTTGAATCTTAATGATGAGTTGTCATTCCTTAATATTGTTGTCCATGTGTCTATCAAAAAATATCCATGAGATTGTCATACTTATAATTTAAGCAAGCTTATTTGAGGAATTTATCTTTAGCATTCCAGCTCTAGGCCTTTTTTTATAGACTTTATTCATCAAGCCTTTTAATCTGGACTTTACTCATTGATCCTTTTGTATTTAAAATTCCTATCTTTGGCAAAATTATTATAGCCTTTTATTCCATCTTTTTTCTCTCAACACTTCTACTCCTGGGTCCTTTGTTTATCGAGATAATTATTTTAGACATTTTGTTTTAAACAAATTTCCTGAAGAAATTAACCTTTACACTTTTCCCATAATAATTGAGTCTTTGGCATTTTGTCTTCATCAAGATAATTATTTCAATCTAAAATAATTTCCCCAAGGAAATTTATCTTTGTATTTTTTATAAAGTAATTGAACTTATCTATTTTTCCAAAGGAATGACTTTTTGTCAAGATTCATGCCATGGGAAAAATGCCCAAAGGTTAAGTGCCCTTCAGAATTTTTTCCATAGACAGAATGTCTAAAATAAATAAGGAATTAACCTTTTACTAACATAATGCAATTCTTTTGGACTTTTTACATGGTCAAAATGCCCAAAGAAATAGACCTTTAGAATTTTTTATATGGATAAAATGCCTGATGAAATTCTGTTAGGATTTCTTCTATGAACAAAATATTTGATAGAAATGGGCTTTTTGTTAACATTTTGGCCAAGACATTAAATTTACTCATACTTTTTGTAGTAGATAAAATGTCTGATGGAAATAAGTTTTCAAACTTTTTGTCTGAGACAAAAATCCCAAAGACCTATTTCTATTGGGCAAAGTGTTCATGCAAAAAGACCAAAAAAGTATAAGAGAAAAGACATACACCAAGAAAAGACCAAATTAAGACTTAATCAATTTAACATGAATTTGACCTTTGACATGAATAGTTGAAGATAGAAATTGGGATCAGGACTTAGGCATTTTCACTTGACTCAAGCTAGACTTAGACATTTTCATTTCACAAGGACCTAATTACTTCAGTGAAATTTTGGGCACTAACAGATTCTAAAGGAATGGAAACTATGAAAAAAATTATTAAGAAAAGTATTATACAAGTAAATGACACAATTTTTAGGTGTCATCAATAAAATTTATAATCTAGGATTCAAACAACACATCGAAGATGTTATCTAAATTTTAGATACCATAGGATAGGGTCATAAAATTCTTCCTTTCACAATGGATATTAGCATAGTTTAAGTTGAATTTGATAAATTTAAGGTAATGGATTATTCTAGTCTTAAGCTTATCTAGTCACTTCATGTCATGTTTCAAGAGGTTCAAGTGATGCTTGGGGTTAAGGTGCCTTTTTAAGTCATAATTCATGTGTCAAAGTCATTTAATTCTCACTATAGTCTAATCCAGTGTCTAAATAGGTTTCAAGTCATGTTTAAGGTCAACATGTCACTTTCAACTTCTTTTATAAGTCATTAGCTCATGTAAATTTGGAAAAAATCACTTTAATTCCCCAAAAGGATGAAAAATATGTATACATAAAATTTAAAATGAATTATTAAGAATTATATAACGTGAAGGTTTGTAGGATATGATGATAAGTCAATTTTAAATGATGATAAGTAGTTATAATTGAGTTTTTAACACTTAAAAGAGGCTTGTCACCCACTTGTACAAATAGAGAAACTTACTTGTTGGTGAAAATGGTTCATAATTGTATTTAAAAATTAAAACATTAAAATACATGCTTGTAATGCAAGTAAAAGTATCAAAAAGGGAAAAATAATCTTTCTCTTCCATCGCTCCCATGGCAAGCTCACAAAAGAAAACTTCATGTGCTTATTTTGTAAAGTCAAGTGAGATTTTTGACCTAATTATTTTACCAAAGGAGGGGGTCCTAATTTCCTTAAAATAAATGGAATTGTTTTTCATATTTGTGGCCCCTCCTTTATGAACAATCATTAATACTAGGAGGTGGTGTTAAACCCTGCATAAACTCCGTAAGCTCATTTTTCTCCTTAAGATGATATTTCAAAGAAATTTTGAGGCATGATATAAATTAGAAAGGATATTTAGTGTTTTTAAATTCCTTAAACATGATTATCTAGGCCCCATTTGGCTTGTGTGACCCTCAGAAAGTGCATAACCTCTATTCAGGATGAATTACTAGTTATGGGAGAGATTCTAGGCAAGTTTATGTTAGATAGAGTGTGTATTCACATAAATAAGTATATTATAAATATATATAAATATAAATTAATCCTAATAAAATCCTAAAATCATTATCAAACATCGAATGAGTTCAAACAATGAAGGATTAAAAGTGTAATCATAGATTGAGAGAGGTTATTACAGGAGGTAAACAGTGACACTAAATGAATATATGAAAATTTGATAGTGTTATATTTACCTATAAAATATATCACATTATATTTAATTTCAATCATAGTCCTCAAATAGGATTGAGTACCTACATACTAGTCCCTCTAAGCAACATATAGTGCTTTTAAGCCACAAACTGTATAAAAACCAACCTATACATAAGGGGTCAAAAGAAGTTCTAAATATTGCATAATTAGTGTTTTAAAAGTTTAAAACCTCATAATATAGGTTTTAAATATAGTTTATAATCACAATATAACTCAATATGATCAAAATAGGCCTCATGGAAGGCTTAAAACATGAAATTGTAGACCTACAGGTTTGTAAACATGTTGGTCCCATTTTCATATTAAACACATGAATTTTGTGCTAGAAAATCAGGAGCAGTGGCTAAGATATATGTGGAAACTATGTGTAGACACTTTTAATATATGTATAGGTCATGAAGATGATAAAATATGTCATTAAAGACCTCTTTTAAGCTTAGTAATCAACATATACCTATAGGACAATGTGAAAGCATGAGAGAGGATTAAATGTAATATCATGCATTGGAGTTTAGGGTTTGGATGGATAATAAAGTTGATTGGAAGACATGAATCTTAGGAATGATCTTAAATAACATCAAAAGAGTGATATAAAGATAATTAATTCAAATCGTAATAGGCCTAAACCTACACACATAGGCTTGTGTGTGAACTTGTCAAGAAAGTAGATGGTTATTGAAAGTAAGATGGAAACATAGAGGATATAAAATTGATTTTTAAGATACCTTAAATATTTTTCAATAATCTCAAAGTTGATAATCTCATGAATAAATAGTACATCTCCAAAATGTTGTCTTAACACCTGATGCAAACCTACAGTAAGGCCTATTTTTAGGTAGCATGAGTAGAGGAACATATACTGAAATAAAAAAATTTGGATCATGATTAGGATAAATCATGAAAGTATTAGTAAAATCATATATCAGTGAAAATATCCTCTTATAGTGATTGATAGTAGTATAGATGATAAGAGGTCTAATAGATCAAATAAGCCTACAAGGTCATACCCATGCCTGTGTTTTCCTCAAAGGAAATATGCAAGTTTGAGTTTAATTCAGGTGTGAAGACTCTTTAAAAGGTATTATAAACATAAATGATATATTTTAAGGTGTTTATATGCCTTTAGATGATCAAAATATACTAGAAGAAATCTATGAGGGTTAGATTTTATAAACTAAACATAAACCCTCAAGACATGAAGTAGTAGGTTGATAAGCTCATGGAGGGAGAATACCCATTAGGTGGTCCTTGGAAACATGGAATGTAGGTGATACAAACTTAAATAGGTCATTTTCATCTTGAACCAAACTTCATGACACCACCTTTAGGCCTAAATATCTCTTTTAACCTCATTCACACAGTCTGCCAGCTTGATAGGAAGTTTGAGATGCTCACATCTTACATGAAGAGATGCATGGTGACCTGAGCTATTATGAATGATAGGCCACACTTATTAACTAGTGATTTATGGCATTGGTATGTTCATCTAAGGCCTAAGCTCTATAAACAATCCTTAAGAGTGCAAGGCACTCACACGCTACCAAGAAGCCTTCTAATGACCCAATGAGAGATAATTTCCCTCAAAATAATTAAAATGGAATGATTTGACTTTTAAATTACCTTTGAGACCTTGATAGGTATCATGGAATCATAATAATCAATTGGTTGGCATGTGGGAAGGCAAAACTATACAAAATTAGCTTACATGCATGGTTGTAGGCCTATTTGTGAGGGTAAGAAATGGTCTCCAAACCAAGTAGCAAGGCCTAAAAATATTGGTAATAGGTTACATAGTCTTATAAAATATTTTTTAGAATTACTAATAAGACATATGATCCATTCAAGTCATCAAGTTGGGTTAAAAAGGGAGAAATGCATTATTTGACCAGCTCAAGAAACTTATATGAAAACCTATGGAATACTTAAAGAGAATTTAATCTCAAGGATTTGAGTTGTTATACAATTTTTTATGTCTCAAAAAGCCATTTTAAATCTTTCAAACTTGAAAATTTATTGAAAAAACACTTCAAATGACTCTTGAGCATGTATAAGCACCTAAGCTATGGTTTTGGCTATTTCATGGTTCACCCATCCATACAGGGTCTTAGGTCATAAAATTTGAATGGATCATGGTTAGTAAGTATGAAAAATGAATCAAACACTTGTTTGCATTTTCACACATGTGGGCATCAATGAGAGCCAAAACTTAGTTTCTAGGCTTAGAAGCCAAAGTCAAGCCTAATTGGAGAGAGAAACTAGGTAAATAAGTGTACATGTACTTGATGTCAAGTCATGAAATTTGTCATAGAGATGTAATGGAATATTTTTTACTCAAAAATATTATTATTTTTCTAATATAATATGTATATTGTGTTACACAAGGATCTTTCTATGTTTTCAGGGCTACAAGGAATTGAAGGCAAGTGAGAGCTTTAGGTGCAAAATGAAGTATTGGAGAGTGTTTGATGCATCCAAAGGGGTTGATTTTTTTTTTAAAGATTTATAGAGGTATTTAATTTAGATATATTTCATTAATTAATATGAAATAAAGTTTTAAGGATTTTGATCAAGATAGGCATAGTAAGACTAACTAGGTTTTAAGACACCTAAATAGTTATGTGATGATCACCACTAAAATGTCAGTATAAGAGAACTCTCAAAGGTATGAAAGGTGTTAAATAGGAAGGCTAATGGTATTTAATGGTGATTTTATGACCAAAAATTCCATTTTTCATTCTTCATAAGCCAAAATGGGTAGTTTTTAAATGGATGATGAATCATTGAAGAGATGAAGACTCATATGCCATTTGGAAGAAGAAATGTCATCAAGGAAGTAACACATTCCCTTCAAGATATTATGAGAATATTTCATAAATCCTTTCTTGTTTTTAACTTTCTCTTTCATGAATTACACTTTTAATTTCTCTCTTCTACACCTCTTTCTCTCTCTCTCCTTTTATCATTCTCTTTAAATATAACCTTGTTTGGCTTTGTATGCATCCTTTTCATGAGTATGGTGAAACCTTAATCAAATTAAAACTTATTGTATGACTTTGTACAATGAAATAGTCTTATTCTTACCTTCTCACATCCTTTCAACTAGTGTGCTTGTGTGATTATTGATGAATGCTAGTAGAAGTTATTGTACTCTCTCTCACTTGTCCTCTCCTACCTACTTTAAAATGGATTATCTTCTTTCAGGTCACATGGTTAGTTTTATCTAGTTTTTCATAGATTAAAAGTTTATTTTTTGTCATTATTGCCTTGTTTATACCTCTTGAATAACCCTCTCCTTCAATGCATTCTAAAATGCCTCTATGTTGAAACATTCATGCTTGAAGGTCCTTTTTTTAGAAGTGTAATTAGTTTTAGGCATAATATTTTTTATTAGTGCATGATAATAAAGTGGAGGGTGTTATTTTGGTGTATACCCTACTTAGATAAGTTCCTTTCATGTCTTTTATGTCCCTCTTTCTTTGCAAAATTAATTAGTGTGGTGTAGAGAATAATTGGTACATCAAGGGAGGTTATTCCTGTAACCTAGAGTTTTAGTTCACCTAAAGGCCACCCATAACCTAGGATAAATGCCATTTCATAGATCGATTGAGAGGATTTTAAACACCCTCTTGAGGGTGAAAATTTGAACTATAACACAAGGGATGTGGGTATAGTGAAATATCATAAAGTGTTTGATACTGAATCTTTTAAAACTTCCATAAATCATGTTGATTATGTTCATCATACTAGTCCTATTCTATAACTATAGCCTTGTCTTTGGTATTACTCTAAATCTTTTACATTTGAATGGCATATAGTTCTATTGTGCAATAATCCTCATGTGTGTTTTGTTATTAACTAATTGTGAGATTTGTGTCTCATTTCTAAATTTTTGGTTATCATCCATATAATCATGAATAATGTGAATTACACTATCCTAAAATTTGAATGTAATACATTTATATAGCTTATCAATTATAGCTTCCATTTTGTGTAACCATTGTTTCCCCAATATAGTATGCATCTAATTTCTTGTGCATATAAAAAAAATTAGTGTGTTGTTAATTTTGGTACTAAATGTAATTAAAATTTTAATATGTCCTATTAATTCTTGGTAGTATATAGTTTTTTTCCATACACTCTAATGATGTCCTATGTTCTTTAGAAATAAAAGTGTGCATGCATTTGAATGTCTCCTCATTTGTTTGCACATATTGTATATACTCATTCTCAATAAAAACTTGAATGGTAAAAGAATTTATTCTAGAAGGCTTGTAGTTTATACATATGTGACCTTATTTGTTATCCTTAGTAGGTTTTGGTATAGGTTTTATAATATGAATAGTTCCCTTGGTCATATATTTTTAAAGTTTCTACTATAATTTTGAATAATTATCTATGGTGTGCCATGTTGTTCTATGAAAGTTAGAAAAGGGTTTTCCCTCTTTGTTTGATAAATTACTAGTAGATATATGCCATATTATTGGCAAAAAAATTATTTTCCTATCAAGTAACATCTATAATATCACATGTGGTCTATCATATGCATTGTTACCTTGTACCTAAATAATTGGCTTTATATCTATGAATTCTATATCATTTATTGAATTTGTGAATGGTGAGTTTTTGGTACCTATAATTAATTGATTAATGTATTATGCCTCTTGTTATCTATAAATTATATATTTGACAAAAATGTTAGTCCATTATGCATCTAATAGAAATCTATGTTGTGTAATAGCTATATGGAAATAAATATTATTTCATTTATCCACATATGAAGTGATTATTTTTATTGTATTTGTATTCACTAGAATGATTATATTTGAATAATATACATATTCACTTAGGCCAATTGGTGTAAACTTCAGACGAAATAAATAATTATTAATGTTTATTTGTATTTCATTAATATCATCATCAATGTCCTTGATAGATATGCAATTTTGATCTTCTAAATTGACTAATAAAGGTAATTCTTGTATAGGTTCCTCATGGTCCACCTTTTTAGTTAAAGTTATGATACTGAACTTTCTGTAGATTGTAACTTTTGATCATTTTTACTAGACTCACCGACCACATATGTTTACATTTGTTCTTTATCAATTATCTATGTTAGTAGAACTATAATAGATTGAGGTGCCTCAAATTATGATGGATTCTCAGTAATATATTTTATAAACTTACAATATCTAAATGGTTGATTATCTACTAGGAATATATATAAATATCCATCATGTAAAAATTTGACATATATATGTAAGGTAATGCTTCCATGGCATGTATCCATGGCCTACCCAATAGTAAATTTTAATGTAAATTATTGGGCATTACTTGGAACTAAATAAATATAGTTGTGGGCCCTACTTCAATATATAAAGTGATAGAACCCAAAGCTTCATGAGTTACATTATTAAATCCTTTCATATTCTTATATGTATTTTGAATAGTAGCCATGTTAATAACCACTATCTATAAGAATGTAAGATCTAAAATATTCAACCCTAAAACAGTGTGAATTAAAACTCTTTTTACAGTTGTAATTTTGGTTTAAATTTCTATGGACAAATGTAAATTATGATCAATAGTTGATTGTGAATGTAATTCCTCATTTCCAAAAGAGATAACATCCTCAACATCCCTTAATGTGTCTATAATAAATTCAAATTAATAATGTTATGTGTCATGTGGCATAGTTGCCTAATTAAATTCTTCTCAAATGATATCCCTAAAAATAGTAGCCTTTTGAATAAGTTCTATCATGGAAATATTAGCTAGTGCATTCCTTAATTTATCAATAATATCATATCTTTAGACTACTTAATTGGTCACATTAGATAAGGTTTAGCATTAGGATGAGTTTTTTGAATTCATTCGTCTTACCTCAAAGGATGAGGCACTTAATCTCATCTAGTAACAATAGTTCAAACCACATGGTCTACTATAATCCTACTATAGATAGTAGATGTGGGATGAGATCTAAGATAGTTGTGAGGTCTAGGGGTAAGAGGAGAAAAAAGAACTATCAAATAACTATGATGTCTAGGAGTAATAGGTGATAACTCAAACTGATCCATGCAACAATAATCAACATAGAACTATATATTTTTAAGCTCTTGACTAATATAATATGTTATTTTTTCCTTTACATGATGTATCCTTGGGTGCACATAAATGCAAAATATTGGACAAGTTATAGGAAAGGAACATGTAAATAGTATAAAGAATTTTTGAAGCATGAAATAATATATAGATTCAGTTACAATGATCATGATAAAATGGAAATCATAAAAATAGAAATCTAAAACCCTAATGTATATGTTAAAAATAGAAGGAAACCCCAATGGAAATATAGTATTTTTTTGAAAATTTCAATAATAAATGGGTTCACCAATATGTTTTATCAGATTTTGGAAAATATAAAAATAATTAAATAAATGTGACAAAATACTATTTAAAATTAGAATGCTAAAAATATGCAACAAATGACATAAACTAATTTAAAACTTCCTATATCTGGAAAGATACTAAAAAAGGAAAATACTAGATGAAATTAAATTATATATAAATTAGACAATGCAGGAATAAGATAGAAAATGGAAAATGATTATGTGGTTATCTTGGTTAAATGCAAATTAGGAATATGGATTTGATTATTTTTTGATAAGGCCATTGGAATCAGACAATGGAATAAAGTGTGTTTTGTCCTTAGGGTTTGCTAGCATCTTATAGCATCTTAAAAATATATGGATGTTTCAAACTATTTCCTTTAACTATTAACATTGTTTATATGATCATATATGTGTGATTTAATTCACAATCCATTTTATATCTTCTTATTTACTTGTAAATCCTTTATTAATAATAAATTATAATAACTGGAAAAAACATAGAAAAGGGTGTTAGAAGTTAAAGTTATGATAGACCTAAAAATCCCCTATGTTGAGCATTGAATATATACCAATACTTTGAATAGGGATCGAACTCCATGTAGTTATCGCCTAATATACTTATGTGTGTGAAAGAATAGTGTAATGTTATATGTTTGTGTAATTATAGTGTGATTAGGTGCTCCAACCATGACTTATGACCTTATAAGTGTACTCAAACTTTTGCTTAGGGATGCAAGGGTTATATCTATTTAAAATTGGGATAAATAGGGAGTTTATTCCCAATGTGAAATTTGAATTATGGTGATATTTAGTGTGGGATCCTCATATGACTTGATAATGTGATTTTATAGTGATCAATAGGGATTTTTTTTAGATAGGGTTTATTATATGTGAAAGATGACCTATTAAATTAATTTTAAACTCTAAAACTATCCATAAATTTTTAAGAGGATATGGCTAATATAACTGGAAAAGACTAGGAAGTAGAATAGACCAAGTGGCATGTTGTTGTCCTATGAATAGATATAATTAAATTAGGAGTATGGATTATTTAGTGGATAATTTTAAATTATTTTAAATGAGTAATATGGACATTTTAAGATAATTATTTCTTATATGAATAGGTCATATATATATAAAGTGAAATAAAATTAGTTGAAATACCATGGAATGAGGCATGAGATAAGTGGGTTATAAAAGGTGGTCACAAGAACATTGTTTCAGTGATTCTAATATTCTAAATCAAAATATCATGTTGGATATTTTAAATAGAAACTTCTTTATCCATATCATGCTTCCATTATGCTCCTATCTCCTCTAACTAATCTACCAATTGAATAGTCATTGCACATAGCAATGCCTTTATGGATTCATCCTTTTTGGATAGTGCATCTACTACAATGTTATATTTTCTTTCTTATAGATGATTGAAAATAATATCCCAAAATTTTTATCACCAATTTAGGTTTTTATTATGATGATAATCACTATTATAAATAATATTTTAGACTGTCATGATCAATATTTACCTTAAATTTTCTACCTATTATTTAAGGTCTCCATTACTTGACTACATGAAAAATAGCCAACATATATTTCTCATAGATTGGATTTATTTTTTTTTCCCTTGAGTTGATGAATCTTAAATGCAAGGGGTATTCCTTAATATATAAGTATTACCCCCATGCCATAACTTGATGCATCACATACAATAATAAAAGGTTTGGAAAAATTAGGCATAACCTAAACTGGAGTTATGCACATGGCATCCTGAAGCTTCTCAAAATCCTTAGTAGTTTAATCTTTCCTCTTAAACAAGGTTGTTATTGGTGTTTTTATGCTTCCATAAGTTTTAAAAAATATGTAATAGTAACATGTTAGTCTAAAAAATACCCCAATATTCTACAAGTATTTAGGAACCTACCAATCCATCATAGCTTTGATATTATGAGGATCAAATTTAGATCCTTCACATGAAACAATGTGACCCATGTACTCCACCTCTTAGACTCCAAAAGCACATTTGAAGTTTTCACAAATTTGATGTTGTTATAGAATTAGTATTACCTATTTTACATGTTTTTAATTTTCTTCCCAAGTCATTTTGTATATTAGGAAGTTATCAAAAACACCAACAAAAATTTAATCAAAATATACATAAAAAATAGTGTTCATAAAAATTTGGATTATAGATTGTATTTTTGTGAGACCAAATGGAATGACCATAAACTCATAATGGCCTTCATTATTTTGATAACCTCAACTCTAATGTGAATCTCATGGTACTTATAAAAAATATTTAGATTTGTAAAATAAAAACATTGTATAATTAATTTATCAGATCATCAATTACTAGAATAGACAACTTATCTTTGATGGTGTACTTGTTGAGTTATTTATAGTCTAGGCACATCCTCCAAGTGTCATCTTTATTACACACCATTACCATCAATGATGAATATTCACTTTGGCTATGTATAATAATACTCGCCTCTAGTATCTCATGTACCATATTTTCAATTTTACTCTTCTAGGAATATGGATTCATATATTATTTGATGTTAGGTGGTTGATTACCTGGATATAGGTGATTGACATGATAATGTTCTCTACTTGGTGGTATTATTTTTCACATGTTACCAAAACCATTTGGATGGTCATCAAGAATTATTTGTATATCTAGATGTGTAGATGGTTTTTTTGGTTGAACTTATATAGAGAACAATTATGCTACAAATCCTTTGGCACCTTTCTTGAGAATCTTCATTATCTAGTGAAATATAACCAATTGTTGATATTTTGTATGCAATACACATATTTAAAATTTCATACCTTCATAATGAAATAACATAAATATTTCCTCAAAATTCATATCTATTGTGCATAGGGTTATAAACTATTGTACTCCCAACATAATGTCTACCCCACCAATGGGAATACCAAACATAATAGAGTCTAGACTACAATATCCCATGACAAACTTAATATTTTGGAATTTCCAAAAACCATTGGTTGTGTCACCATCTAAAATAATGATACAAAATTATGGAGTTAGGTAAATTAAATACTTAAAATGAGTATCTAAATTATTGTTGATAAAATTATGCATATTCTCTGAGTCAATAATCACTCTAACCTTTGGTTTCTTGAGGAGTCCCATAACCCTAAGGGTTTGAGGTGTGTTAATACCCAAAATTTCAAGAAAAAATATATTAAGGGGGAATATTTATATTATTCATCTATCTCTTCCTCACCCTCACCTGAAGCCTTATCATCATCTTCATTTTAATTGTCCCATTAAATGTAAAACAACATATTCTCAACACATTTAAGTCTTTTTCTACCCACTTGTTATCACAACCAAAACATAACCATTTTTCTTGTTTCTCTTCAATTTATTGAGGGGTTAATATTTTAGACTGGGTAAATTATTATGTTGGGGAATTACATTCATGACCAGAAGTGAAAGCTCTTTGTTTGACCAAATCTCTTTCTTATACCTTTCATGCTAATGTTATGGATTCAAATAATGAACTTGGATAAAACATGTGAACATCAATCTAGATTTTATCCTTAATCCCACCTAGGAAAAATTCATTCATGTTGTCATCATTGATGTCATCCACTTGTAAGGAGATGTATTAGAATTGTTTAATATAATCCTTGACATTCCATATTTGTCACAACTTTACTAATTGATTAAATTAGTTTTTAGAGACATAGTGATAATGCATTTATAGTTCACCAATAAATATTGAACAGCTAACATAAAGGCCCTAATTTTTTCTCAGCACATAACCACCAACACAAAATGAAAAACTTAGGTTCTAAATATAGAGATTCTTTGACCACCTTTTATGCATATAGGGTCTAATGTATATCAAATAAATTCTCCATTTGATTAATCCAAGTGAGTGGATCTTTACCATAAAATTTATACATTTCCAAATTTGGCATCATGTACTTCAAACATGTATTGGATTTTTTATTTTTATAGTTGGGATAATTCAAATGGAATGGTGTAGGATTATTTGTCTAAATCTCAATCATAAGAGTGGTCAATTACCCACTAATAGTTTCCAACTATGTCTTCACATCACTGATGTCCCCTTTTACCTCACTGACATGCATTTTTATCACATCACGATCATATTTATTCATAATGAATTTCATATATGATTAAATTTAGTGAACCACACCATTGTAGACACCAAAATTTGTCACAACTTAATTAAAAATACACAACTTTACATAACTCTTTCTATCTGGATCATTTTTGATGGATAAATAGCTTATTGATGCATCATGTCTCAAGTCTTTCTCTTCTTTCTTTTATTGTGTTATCAAAGTATATGTATGTCATATTTATTTCTTCAAACATCATCTCTTTATAATACCTACTTATTTTCTCTATATTTATATGTTCATTTTGTGTCTTTTTGACAAGTTTGCACTACGTAGATAGGAGTACACTATGCACCTATCATATAATACAAACTTGTTTTTGTTTAACTTATGGACGTCTTTCATGTTTATATGTTGGTAATGGTCCTTTTTATGACTATTAGTTATTTTAAGTCCAACCCTTCATACACTAGTGAGCCCTTAAATTAAAATATAAAAGTATATATAAATATATATACGCTATAAAAGAAAAGGGGATTACTCTCAAATGTTCAAAATCTATACAAAATTTACATATGCACATAATAATTAATTCATTTTTTTATTCCAAGCCTAAATACATCATTTCAATTACTTGTGTTAAGGGTATTCATAGGTAAAAATTCATCTAGCCTTGTATCCATAACTTCACACACACAACTAGGAGGGAGAACTACGTCAGCCTCAACTCCAATTAGACTATATAGGTAGAACTTAGTTATGCAGAGGTTTTTAAGGACAACTTGGTTATTATAATTACCCTACATCCCCCTTTTTACACTAATGTCCATTTGATGTATGTGAAAGTATTAAAATTATAATTTTGTAGGTCTTACGGATACCATGTGAGGCTCCACACAAAAGTGGGATAAACACATATAAAGGTGAAAAAACCTAGATCTTTAGATCTAATACATAGTCAACATATAAAAAGTCACACTAGAGGAAAATGGTACACTATGACCCTATCTACCCACTATGCACATGTCCTTATATATTTTTATCTAATTTTTTGGTAGTGACACAATCACAAGATTATATTATTGAGTCTCTAATCTAAAAATAGGCTTTATTCAACAAAACAACTAGAATAAGATACGTACACACTTTCTACTATCAATTATTTTTATATCTCATTCAAATATTTTTTAATTTCATTATATTTTATTATATATTATTTTATATAGTTTATTTTTATTCAAAAAAATTAATTAAATTTAAATAGATTAAACATTTTGGTGAACCTGCATATTAATAAACATGGTCAAAACCCCTAGCTCTTTATTAGAGTTTTTTGTATATTTTTTGGGGTCAAAACATATTTATTTGAAAAAATATAATAGGTTTTTATTTCTCATAGAAAATTTATAAAAACTTGTTTTTTCTCAAAAAAATTGTTTCATAATTTTTTTTAGAAATTATCATTTATTTATTTTAGTAAGTACTTTCATAACTAAAAATCAGTAAATCTATTATGAAATAAAATTATAGGTTTTATTTATTTAATATTTTTATAGAAAACCTATCTTAGATTTCGAAAATAATTTGTATTTTTTCTTAAATTTATATTTTATATTTAACAAAATATAGGGTTGTGTTGTAATTCATTTTAAATAGTTATAATTTGTTTTTCTCATAGATAATTCAAAACATGTCACATTGAAAAAATATTATAGTTATTTTCTATCTCTATTTATTTATTTGAAAATTGCCTTCTAATACAATATTTTACATATGTTTTCTATAAATAATAATTGACTATTTTTAGCAAGTACTTACGTATATGAAATTCATTAAATCTATTCTAAAATTAATTTCTAAGTTGTTTAAATTGAATATTTTTCTACAATAACCTATCTTAGTTTCATGAAATATTACATATATCTCTTAATATTAATAGTTGGTTATGGTAAAATAGTTTATTACTTGTTTTTTGTTGATTTTTGTGTGGTTTGGTTATGGTAAAATAGTTTATTACTTGTTTTTTGTTGATTTTTGTGTGGTCTAGGGTTTTGGTTAAATTTGGATTTTTTAAAACTAGAAACTTGTTGACACCTACATAATAATATTTCACTTTATTTTTGGTGGAGGATGGATGGAACAAAGGGCTCTACTAGGATTAGTGGCATGCTTAGGAATGGATCTATAGTGACAACGGTAACTATTTGGTAGGAGAAACACATGCCTAAGATTTTATAAAGTATAGGATGTGAGAAAAGATCAGGGGTGAAACTTACATTGGGATAGAGGATGTTTTTAGTAAAATCAACCTAAGATGTGTAGGTAAAAAATAAGGATAATCTGACAATGTTTTCATCTAGGTGGGGTATAGAGACTTCAAATAGGTAACAACAGTGAATGAATGGATAAGGAGGTGTATATATAGTGACTTACATCACAGAGGCCTTGAGAAGGGATCAAAAGTCTAGTTCACATTAGATCAAAAAAACACTGGGTGTAAACTGATTCAGAATAGGAAGGTAACTTTCAAGACAACACAACATGAGGTAGAGAATGAAATTATTGAACCCAAAGGATGGGCGAAACACTTTGAGCATCACTGATTAATCCAAAAGAAGGAAATGGTAATACATAAACTAGTGGCTTTTGAGGATGAAGGTAAAGTTTTTGACAAAAAGTATAAATAAGAAAACACAACAATTAAGCACCCAAGATACTGATTAATGGTATACTCCTTGTTTGGGGTTTCAAATTATTTTTGGGTAAAAGGAACTAAGGCTATGATAGATATGAAATAGAGTAAGGAGGCCTCTTTAGATATTCTAATTGAATTTTAGTGTTTAGTTTATCAGGATAAGGAAATGCATAATTTTTTTCCACTGTCTTGTTATACTTTGGGAAAAGATTTAGTTATTTCCATGGCCTCCAAATTATTGGGAGGGATGGATGTTCTAAAAGATTATTCCAACCCCAAACTTGTATCCTTTAAAGATGCAGTAAGAAATTCTACCTCCATTTCAAAACTGATGAAAAGTGTTTCTCCTCTTCAAGTCTACATTATCGAACATGAAAAGGAGGTCCATACTATAGATATCTCAAATGAAGTAGTGGATGGATATTTTAATACTTTGTATAAAAATGTAGTCATATGTAGATTTAATGGTATATGGCCATCTATGATTACTTTATATAATTGGTTTCATGAAACATGGTTAAAACGTTATGAAATTTCTCCATGTTCTAAGGGTTTTTTTGTTGTCCATTTTTGTAATCATCAAGATTACCAGAAATGCTTCTCATAAGGTCTCTAGTTTTAGGGAAATGTGGGCTTGTTCATCACTCCCTATTTTATAGATTTCAAACCTCTCACTCTCTCAATGACTAAGATGCTAGTTTGGGTCCATCTTAATTTGCCTTGACATTTTTGGAATACTAATAAAGAAATAACAAATGCTTTGGGGTCATTCATAAATAATGATAATGTGTGGGTTTTTGCAATATTATGTACTTATTATTGAATTTGTGTTGAAATTTATTTAAGTAAAGGGGTTCTTAAAAAAAAAATTAAAATATGGTAAAACTTAGCATGCTTAAAATCTAGACTGTGAGAATATTTATTTTAGATGCTATAATTGCAATGTTCTAGGTCATCTTCTGGCATCTTGTCCTTAGGGGTGTATGCAAGTGATGAAAAAGAAGGGAGAAATGTCCAAACAAAAAAATGGATTACACCAGATCTAGTGCTAGTAGTACAGGACTATTTTAATGATGTAGAAACTCAAGTTGACACAAAAGTGGAAGATATTAGGAAAAGAGGAAAAGTTATTTTTGATAAATAAAAAGTTTCCATTGAAGAGATGATAGGAAATGTTCAAATTTCCCTTTGAAGTAGCTAGCTAGGGGAGTGAAAATAGGACATGAGTCTGAAAACTTAGATTCAAATAAGGATTTAACTAAAAATAGATCCTTAGAAATATTGAATTATGATAATAAGTTAATTATTGTGAATGCCAAGCAAGAAATGTGGTAGGAAGTCATAAATAAAAAAGGTAAAAAATTCAAAATAGAAAATCTTCTAGATTATTATCCCATAATTTGATGTTCATTTTTGGATTTTGGGTTGTAGTTTACCTTAATGCGGGTTTGTTATTCAGCCTTTTGATGTTTTGGTTTTTTATCTATCTTGCCTTTATGTGTACATTGTTTGTCTTTTGTTTTCATGCCTTCTATGGTTGTTTCTTGCAAACCTTTTTATATGGATAGGGGACTTAAATAACAAATCACTTTATTTTTATTTATTTTTCATTGCTTGTGCTTGTTTTAGAAACTATGTTCTAGTAGTTTAAAAACTACCTAAATACTATTGTGAAGGTCTTTGTGGTTTAGAGACATCATGGTGTGAGATGTTTTTACATTAAAACTTATATCCATCATATAGAGCTAAACATGGATTTTAGTTTCTAATTACATCATGGTATATTAAAAATGCCCAGGATCTACTAGTTTACACCAATATGAATCTTTATTATCTGTTTGATCTTGTAGTGCATCGGTAAGTGGTTAGCCCTAATAAATTACTCTTAGTTGAACCTTTCAAAGGAGTTTAGTGGGGTATGGTATAGTTCTACCTCCATATTTAGTCTTCTAAACTATTAGGCTAGCATTATCCAATGGATGAGTTAGTGTATATGAGAAATTATAAATCATTCAAAATAAATTTTTATATCACCTATCATACCTTCATTTTTTCTTGTATTATATGTTTAATCATTAGTTGCATTGTATATTTTACATTGATTATTAATTTTATATCACTTTTATTATATTTTTAATCACCTAAAAGTGTTATTTGAGTTCTAAAAGTGTTACTTGAGATTACTTATCCCTAGTTTTGCCCTAGACCCATCCTAAATCCTATTATCATGCTTATCCATCTTTCGTATAAGCCATAGGTGTCCCTAGTCATCTCAAACACTATCTCAAACCCTCATTTATCAATTATGGTCTTACATTCCTAAGGTTCTACTAGATAGACATTAGTGCCACATTAAGGACACTAGATCTATGTGGCACTAGTGTCCCCAAAATGGTGTTTATTTACTTTACCCTAGCTTTCATGAATGAATACATTTTCAAAATTAAAATCTTCTTAAGGTCAGCCTAGACATATTTTATTATATGTAAGTTAGATACATGAAACATAACACTATAAATACATGAATTTTATTTCTATCCATTAGATGGAAGTTAGATAAAAAATACTTATTCAAACATGAAACAAGTTGAATAAAATCAAGGTTATTAATCCCTATTCTTCCCTACTTATGTATAATACCATCTACAGTAGCCTTAAGCTTAGATTTTATATATTTTCAATCTTAATCACACTCAATGCCACTATCATAATAAAATTACTTGTACTTATACCATCAATTAGGTTGATATAACTATATTGGGCTTGATCCTTCCTCAGAGTATTGGTATATAGGTAAATCTCTTCACAAGGGGTGTTGAGGCTATCCAACTTATCCTACTAACAAACACACTTTTTAGTTAATACCACAAGTGAAAGGAGGATTAGGGTTTACATCATAAATTAGTCATTATATGCATAATACAAAGTTCAAGAATTCATGCATATAGGAACATACCCTAGAAACCTAGACATAGGTGCACTCAAAAGTTTGAGATTATCTTACATAGAGGACATTAGTGATAATATTAGGACATTAGAGCCACATAGAAATATTTTAAAAATGTGTATTTATTATCTAGGAGTGGTTTTGACATAGGGATATATTTTATGACACTTAGGCCTACTTTTAATTTAGTTTCCATCACTCAGATCATTTGTAATAAGTGTTTTCTAGATAAGTATTTATTTGAAATATGTATTACTATTTTTAGAAAGTAAAAGATGGTTAGTTATGTAAAAAATCAATGGATATTTTATGCATATTGTTTCCTTAATTTATTCTACTCAACCCTTTGATCAAACATAGGATTTAAAAAAATAAATGCATAAGTCTAAAACATAATATACAAGATTTGATTTAGGATAGTATTATTGATGTGGGCACACCCATAGAGGCACTAGCTGTATATAAAATAGAAGATAATGCATTAAATATATCCTCATATTTGTTTCCTAATCACATAAAAAATAGGCAAGGAGCACTTCAAGTGTTCACTACACATATTGGTCATATCCATCACCAGCTTCATATCATACTATTATAGAGGAGGCATACCCATTACACAATATCATTGGCATATACCACACTATGGTTCCACCTAGACCACTTATCACCTTCTAAAATTAGGAGATTGTTGATGATGATACAAATATACATACACTCTTTAACGATCATACATATATCATCATCCTATCTAGAGTGTTATGGTTGACAATGGGTTAAGCATTAACATGTGTATTATGACACTTTTACAATATTTGGGGTATTCAGAGTAGGATATATTCCTGATAGACATAGTTATTAGTGGTTTCAATGGTCATGTTTAGAGATCCATGATGGAGATTGTGTTTCTATTACAGGCTAAACCAACACATATAGACACTTAGTTCTTAGTAGTACCCAGGATAGGCATGTTTGATATATTATTAGGTAGGCCATGTATATAGTAGATATGAGCCATATAATCTATAATTCACATATTATTGAAATACATACATGTAAATTAGGTGTTTAAGGTTGAGGGTATTTTATGAGTATCCTCTACCTATTCCATAGGCAATTACTTCACAGTCACCAGTTATAGTTCCAACATAGTTATTAGATATAATATAGTTATCAATTATAGCTAAGAACATAGTTCTTATTAAGAACATAGTTCTTATTGATACATCATAAATTTAAGTAGAGCCACCAGTGTAGGCAATGTTTACTCTTATAGTATCAAAATGTATGTATACTCTCCCATAAACATTGTTATTAGAGATACCCCTATGTCAAATATATGTCATAGATTTTATAGGCCCTTCCTCCACTCAATTTTTATTGATATTAGTATTATTAGGTTCTCAATGTTTTTAGCATAGGATACCTTGCCACCTACAATTTCTTCTACCATATGGGTTCCTAATAACCTTATAGTTCACAAGACACCACAATTAGTGCCATAGATTCCTGACACCATTACATATGTAGATATAGATACATATATAGATCATTCAGTATACAATATTATGGGATCATAGTTTGCCTTTCACATAAAATGCATGATCATAGTTCCCTAATTTGACATAGGTCATAGTGATAGTGAATCTCCCATGAGACTCATTGGTTAGTCTGGGTTCTCTTTTATTTTACATATTTTCTTTCTCCCTTGCTCCTTGTACATAGCTCATTTCCATGTTTATTTTACATAACTTATTTCTCAAAAACACAAAAAAATATAACATGTCAAAAACACAAAATCATTCTAATAATTACACATAAAACACAAAATTTACATATTGTGAGCATTGTTATGTTTACATTTCTTATATTTTCTAGACACTACATGTGCTAGATATCTTAGTATAGTTGGTTTTATCATAATAAATGCTTCACTTTTTTTAGTCTAGTGTTTACACATTTATTACAAGATATAGGTCCACTACACTAATCTAGAATTTTTGTTATCTAGCCACTAGGGGCATATACATCGATACATGGGTCTTCACTTGACACATTTTACCACTTGGGGGCATCCTATACACAGTTTTGATTACTAGGTTATATCCTTATATACTCTACATCCTAACTTTACCATTATTATATATTGATATAGATCATGCTAATCACACTCTAATTTTTTGATGTATATTACTACTTTAGACTCATCATATGTATATCCTATCTCTTACATAGATCTATGTTACAAAATCATGAATTATTTCATTTATATCTTTCATAGTTTATACTTGATTATATTTATATGATTATTTTATTCTAGGGTGTTTAAATATTCCATTTATCTATGGCTCTATGCCACTTCTATTCATATTATGTATAACTTGTACATGTGCCCATGTCCCTCGTGTGTGCTTTCCTGATTATGTATGATGATATTTGACCATGTCCTTATATGTGGCTCTATGTCAACTTGATTCTTACTTTTGTATGTGGACATTTGAACATGTCCTTGTATGTCATATTTTTTTAGATTTAGTGACATCTACCCATGTCCCTCATAAAATGGCCCCTTGGCCTACTTTGTGTGACTCATCTATTTTGATGAATGTTTTCTTATATGCATCATGTCCATGACACTTGTCTTTAATTTTACACACACCAATTTTCAATGCCATAAGAGACCTCATGTATCTACCTTTCCTACTTGGGTGTCATGATGGACATCATGCCCCATCCCCCTAGGTAGCTACTTAGTTTTACTTATATTTACTATTACTTACAATGTTACACCTATCTTGAAACCCTTTTAAATGCTAAACATGACATATATATTATAATACATACTTATGCTTAGATTCTCCTACATTTTAATGTTATGTATGCATATTATATTGGATTATCATGCATTTATAATATATACTCCAGCTAATACATATTTTATAGATATTTTTATTTTGAGGATAGTTTTCTCATAGGTTCAAAAAAACTCTCAAAAGAGGGGGAATTCACATGAGTTTTTCACATAGATCAAGCTCCTATATTGCATTCATAGAACATTATTTAGCATATAGGCTTTGCTACATAAAAATAGACACAAGTAAACATAGATGGAAAATAGTGATGTAAAAAGTAGTACAATGACATAAATTTTTGACTAGAAAGTCATTAGCACCCAAATGGGGACACTAGCACCACATGGGGATACTATCCAAGATATGGTGCTACTATCTAGTAGACTCATTTTTAGAAAAACTCAAATTGACAAAAATAATACAATATGTATAATACAAGTTTGCATAGATCATGTTACATGTTTATAATCTATGCTCAATTATTAGTCAGAGTCAAATTAACTTAGCTCAAGTTCATATAAATTTACTTCGATTAAGGGCATCATGCATGGCATGAAAAATACCATATTTAATTTAGATACTCAGATACAGTTATTAAAACTCAATCCATAATCAATATACTTAGATAATATATTAGGGGCATATGCATGACATATTATTTCTATATGATTAGTTAAACACTCATTAATTAAATGGAATGACAAATTACATATCATTCTCTATGATGTATACACTTGACATCATATTATGATTTTTCACTAGTTTCATGCCTCACTCTATCTATAGTGGTTGGCAATCTTGAGTGTCCCAGAGCCTCCTAATATACCTAAGTGGTTGTAAAGTTAGCATACAAAGGTAGATATACTCAGTTAGACATTTAAATACTTTAATTAGTTTTGTTTTAGATGCATCTACTACACATGGGTGGGCAATGATGGAGTCATATCCTAATTTATTTTTTTGATCCACAAACATGAGAGGGTTAGACACACTATCAATCTAATCTAAGCCATTCATAGGTCATTATCCACCAAGCAGGGGTGGGCAATGATGGGAGTCAAAACTAGATTGAGTTCTTGAGCCACCCACAGATGAGGATTGAAGAAGCTATCAACTTAGTCTAATATATTCATAGAGTCATCACTATATATATGCACACATATTGTCACTAGGTTCATGCATTGGTTCACATACCTAATTAGGTGTATTATTTATTTTTCTCTTTACTTATTTTTTCTTCTTTACTTAACTTAGTCTTTTATTTTTGATATTTATTAATTAAGGACTGATTTATGCATGTTTCATTTGTAAGACATGATTTGGATCATGATTCATAGATATAGACCTAGTTACAAATACTCAGACTGAGATTCATGGGCTTCACTTCTTAGGTAATTCTAGGTATGCTTCTTTTTCTTTTATACTATTCATTTCACTTTGTTTCATTGAGTGTTAAGAGAAATACTTGAGACTACCTATCCCTAGAGTATCCCTAAAATTATACTAGAGAATATTATCACACTTATATGGCCTTTTTATTGGACACAAACATCCCCAGTTAACTCAAACATAGTCATATACCCTCATTTCTTGATCTTAGCCCTTTTTGCCTAGTGATCTACCAACTGGACATTAACACCACATTAAGGACAATAGAACCACATGGTGCTAGTTTCCCTAAAATGGTTCCTATGTATTTTACCGTATCTTTCAAAAATGAATACATCATCAAAAGTGAAACCCTCCTAAGGTTGGCCTAATCATATTTTATTATCTACACAAACAATAGACCATTATAAACACATGACTTTTATCCCTCTATCTACTATATGGAAGTTAGATACAAAATACATATTCAAACATGAAATAAGTGGATCAAATTAATGTTATTAATAGATTTTATTCCCTAATTCTACATACTACCACCTATAGTATCCCTAATCTCATATTTTCTAGATTTAAAATCTCAATCACACTTAAGGACCATATCATACTAGCATCACTTACACTTACACCTGTATTTAGGTGGGGAGAACTACATTGGGCTTGATCCCTCCTTAGAGTATTAGTATGTAGGTAACTCTCCTCATAATGGTGTGTGTATACAAATAATATTTTCAAAATTTATCACTTAATAACACTTGATATCTTTTAGGAACTTGTTCAGTCTCAATCTCTCTATGTGCACACCTTAAGGGGTTCACCGAGAAAGGGGTGGGTAGACCATTGATGATTCATAACATTATTGTCCTTTTTCCCACTTACCATCTACATACTTGTATCCTAAAATAATTTACCCTAATTTTATTCTTTTTTCTTACCCATTCCAAATATTTGTTATATCATTATCCTCCTTTTTCTTGATTTGACCCCCTTTCACCAAATGATTATATTAGGTTGACTGGGTCAACCCTATATAGTTTCAGCATCTAATTATTGTACAGGGTCAACTAGGTCAACCATATACTATTTTTGATTATTTTCACTTGAGATTTTTGTTATTCTTTTGGCTGACCTAGATTGGGACCTAGTGATTTATCTCTTGAAAACATATAGGGTTGACTAGGTCAACCCCATACAACTGATATATTCAGAAGTATTTAGGTAATATCTACCTATATATTCAAGTTTATTTCCAACCATTTTAGATTAGAAAAGAAAAAAATAATAAGTTATAATTAACATATAATTATTGACCATCCTACTTGAGGAATAAATCCTAGGGTTCCATACTTTCTTTGGAGATACGGATCTTGTCTTATGGAGAAGTCTTTTGGATACATAGATAGGTTGTGTAGCCTAGAGGTGATTTTTATTTTTTATCCTTACATACCAAAACAATCTCTTGTGAATCACCTTGTCCAAGGGAGGGATTAAATCTCGATGGTTTCATCTTCAAAGGTAAGTATTCCTAACTTTATTTTTCCTTTGTAAGAGTAGATAGATAATGCAATTGTGCTTCTTTCCTATGTATTAGGATTCCATATACGTTGACATGAGTATATGTCGTATATGAATGTTTAGTTTAGTTTATTTCATTTCTAACCCAAACTTTGTGCTAAAAGCTTTGGTGTACACTAGATTAGAATTAATTTATTTTTATTAGATATAAGTGAAACATTAAACCTAGGACTCTCTTAGGGTTGTTGTGTGATTATGTTAGACTGTAGGATTTAGAACCCTTCCTATCATGGTGCATTATGATAATTGATCCCCTAATTGAGTCTATAGGATCCCCATATTGGTCATACTCTCACTTAACAAATGTATCCCTAATTAGAAGTGTAGGTATTCTCTATCTTCTTTGATCCAAGATTGATTTATAGACATGATGAATTTATGATTGCATATATTCTCATAAACTTGATGTGAATTAACCCTTACAGATTTGTTTACCTTATTTCATTATTTCATCATAATTTTTATCATATATTTGCCTTATTGGTTTGACTAAATTAACCTAGCTCTAATTTTTGTACATAGGTTTTTAGTTATAGGATACTAGATCAACCTTGTTGACCTAGTACAAGTTTTTATCTTTTCAAAATTCTAGTCTAGACTACTAGGTCAACCTAGTCAACCCTGTACATTCTAGGTACTCAGCAACAAGTTTATGCAAAGCTTGATCAACCTAGTCAACCCAGTTAGCAAAATTTACAATCATATGTTTAGATTCTTGAATAACAATTTTCATTCTCTACATCTCTGATCCACTAAGGTTCCTTTCTCTCATTGTCTCTTTATTTATAGTCTTTCATTTTATATTTTATAGTCTTTAAAACTACCCCTACATAGTCAACTAGATCGACCTTATCAACCCAATTTTTTGTTCTATGTGTTATCTAGATAACTAGGTCAACTCTGCTAACCCTATTCATTTTTAGACCTTACTTCCATAGTATAGGATCGACCTTATTTTGTATTATGTGCATACATTGTTGACTATATCAACATTGTACCGTATTTCAAAGTTAGAATTAACCTTATATAATAGTAATTAGCTCACACTTTCATTTCTTATTGCTTACATGCTTAGAATAGATCACAAAGTTTAATTAGGTGGTTTTTCAATAAATTATTTAGTTTCATTATTTTATATTTTGTTCATGCATGACCAAATCACAAAATATAAACAATCATTGTAACATTTGACTACCCAAGGCCAACCTAATTGGATTTCATCACCAAGGGGGAAGATGACTTGATGTTCTAGTCAAGTATAAAGTGTGGTTAATGGAATATTATGGCCAAACACCTAGCACCCTTGTCAATGTGGTGTGTAGAGTGAGGAGGTAGGCCCCAATACAAATCCTATATAATTAACACTATAGATCCCTTTCATCCCAAACTTCCTGAAACCATCCTTCGATTGATTTTTGGTTCCTTATTTATAGCCAACTTTCCATCATATTTTAAAACATATCCTAATAATATTATAAATATTTAGGTTGAATAATTATTTATCTATTTACTTTCCAAGTTGATTGCTTATTCTTTACTCAATTAGATTTTGTATTATAAAAAATTGCATTACCCAGCATTAGTGCAAGGTTTTTTGATATGTGTTTCAATTAGATTGGCCAACATTGATACAATTGATTTTTTTCCCTTTAGTTCTTAATTTTAAAATTAATTACAAAAACTATCTTTTTTTAATTCACAATCTGTTATAGGTTTATTGATTTTCCCTATCTATTATACTAGGTTAACCCCTGTACCTTTTTCTAGCCTTTATTCACTATACTAGATCAACCTAGTCAACCTTGTACTATTTAAACACACTATTTACTCTTTTTCTAGCCTATATTTACTATGTTGGATTGATCTAGTTGACCTTGTATTATTTATAGACCCTATTTATATGTTGTGTCAACCCAGTCGACCTTATACTATTTTTTTCATTTCCCATTTCTTTGATTTTTCATCTATTTTTGTTTCCCTTCATTTTGGAATTTTTATTTTATGATAATACTAAGTTATAGTCAACAGATATAATATGTTTTACCAACCCTCATAGGGTTTCCCATAGATAGAGTAGGGGTCATCTCTTAGATTTTAGTGATGTTCATCTTGCCACTCATACAATGAACTATGGGACCCCTCCTATTACCTCTTCATAGTGTAATCCTTTATTATCATTATAATACTAACCCAAATTAGAGTATACCCCTGAAATACTCTTATTTATCTTTGAATTTCTTTAACATCAAGGAAAATATCCTTCTACTATTTACAGTCTTATCATTAGTGGTCAATTTGAAGAGCATCATTCACCTACTACAATCTCAACTAGATTTGGGGGTACCACTTTCTTTTATTCTCAGCCTCTTCCTTCAATTATGATCCCTTCTCATACCATGACCTCTTATTTACCAATTTATTCAACCTGAATGCCTAGTATATCCATTAACATGGTAGTTCTACATCTAGTGGGCCTCTCATAATTAACACTATCCTTAATCCATCCATGAGTGCATCATTTGATACCAAAAGTAATCATGCTACTAGTGATTCTTTTTCTTAACCATTCACTAGTCCATTTTTTTCTACACAAGCAAATTTTTCCACTAGTGCCTCACATTCTCATAATTCCTCTCAAGCTCCTATCAACACCTTTAGTGGTACCCAATCCACTAATACCACTTCTAATGCTTCTAATAATGCTAATTAAACACATCAACTATTGTTACAAACACTCAATCAAATGAATACCTTTCAATCTAATAACACAAATCAAATGATGAGAATGCAAACCCACCTTCTCCATATTAAAACTCATCCTCAACCAATGACTTGGGATGCACATAACCAAAATGTTCCCCCTTCTCCTCTTTGATATTCTCAAGGAAATCTCATTGATCAACCTCCTTTAGTCAGAAAAACCATTAAGCATCTCTAAAATTAACCTCTCACTAATAAAATTACTAACATTGATATATGAGGTATCACACCTACAATTTCTTATAATGGATCAACCAATCCTACCCTTCATCTTAAAACATTTGGAAATCTTTATAAGGATTGGGTCAAATTGAACACCTTTGCCGCTACCAAAATCTTATCCAAAACTCTCACAGGTGATGCCTTGGATTGATATAAATAACTTATAACTCATTCCATTTCCAATTTTAAGGATTTAGTGAATGCTTTAGTTCAAGAATTCTAAGCTAGTGATCTTCCCAAAAACACTTTCGCCCACTTCATAAATTACAAATAAATTGAAAAGAAAAAACTACTCGAGCCTTTGTTTAAAGGTGGAAAATTTTGTCAAATAAATGTGAACATAACATGGTTGATGACAATATTTTCCATTTTTTTACCAATGCCCTTTTTCCCAAATTTCAATATTGGGTTTGCACTCTCTCTCCATGTACATTAGAGGAGGATATTGACTAAGCTAAATGACATGATTTATTTATGCATCAATTAGAGCCACCACAACCTTCTATGCCTCCTCATCTCTTACTTAATAACAAAAATCACAATGTTACCAATGATGGTGTTATAGATTTTTTTGACACTAGTCACAATGTTCAAGCTATCATTCCTACCCCTTCATCAAAACCAGCTCCCCCTTCTAGACAGTATACAAATCCTCACTTATCTTCACCAAAAGACATTAATGTTCATAAACCTCTATCCTTAGCTAAATTACTTAAGCATCTACATAGGCCTCTTCCATTAGAATTTGACCCCACCCATCGTATGAAGTCCTGGTATGATCCTAATAGGTTTTCTTGGTTTCATGTTAGTTGGGGTCAATATCATGAGACTTATAGATAACTTCATAATTTAGCTATTGAATTTCTTCTTGGCCCTAATTTTGATCATAATTCTATAATTTTAAAGTATTATAAATCTTATGAAATTGATTTTAAGGATTATAAATCACATGATAAAACTCAAGAATTGAACCAAGCCAATGCTAATATGGCTATCTATAAATACCCTTTTCCTAATCATCAACCTATCCAAGACAATAAAGACAAAGACACCCCTTATACCAATAATTTAAAAAGTCTTATAAGCCAAATTCTAAATAAAATGTGGTTAACATGACTACTATGTGAAGGGTGGTTGCTCTTATCTATTTTTAGCCTACATACACTCTTCCTTCATCTCAAGCATATCATGTTATCTAAGATTCTTCCCCAACTCATTTAAATGAGTTGGAGAAAAATGACCTTATTACTTTTGATGATCCAATTTCTAATTCTCCCTTGGATAACACTTCCTATTCTATTTCTACCACACTTCAATCATCTTCTAACACTAATGACACTTAAATTTGTACTAAAACTTCTTCTACCAATTCTCAAAATAAATTGGAACCAGCCACTTTATCATCACAACATATTTACAACCTTATTCTAAGACTTCTACTTCTTATCAACACAAATTTTAATGCACTTTAACTCCTCCTTCCAAGGACCTCCTTAGCAATTATGCACCTATATATAACAAAATTCTTATGGGTTATGATGAGTGGGATCCCATCATATAAATCACTAATCTCCCATCCTAAATTTCATTCCTTGAACTTATGAGGACATCTCCACATCATATAAATCATCTTATAAAACTATTGTCTGAAATTAATGTCCTTTTTCATCCCCTAGAAGGATGAGAGGTAGCCTTATTTGTATCTAAGGATATTATATTAAAACAATGTGAAGAGATGTCTATCAACATTGATGAAACTATGGAAACTTATCTTTCCTTAAAATTTCCTATAACTTCTATGATTCTCGATGAGATTTTACTTCATATGAATTGTCCTTCCTTATTTATTAGTTTCCAAATAAGTGATATCCAAGTTAATCATGCATTTATTTTCAAGGTTTTAGACACCTATGTTACCTCTCTCGACTTCATTAGGAGCCTTAGATATTCAAAATATAATCTCAATTCTACACGCAACACCTACCAAGGATATGATAGAATACATATGCTTCATCTAGGTTGTTTTTGGCTTCCCATTACTATCCCACCTATTACCATCCATGTGAAGGTGATTATATTTAAATTTACCCTTTCTTAACATCTTTTTTGGTAGGCCAAAAAGTCACCATATGAGATATGTTGATTCTTCTACCTACCAATGCATTAAATTCATTCATATTAGAGCCATTTATAGGATTTAGGGTGACACTAACCTTTAAAATTTTTAAAAATTCCAAGACTATAGTGTTTTCAAGATTCATACTCTTGAACCTTTACCTATCATTCCACTTTATGATTCTCAACATCCCAACTTTCCCATTAATTCAGTTGGAGGTTACAATGGGCATCTAAAACTCATTGGGAAAATTCCTCATAACCTATTATATTATGATGATGATGAGCCTAATGAGATTAACCTAAACATTAAAAAATTTAATATCTCACCTCACCTCCTCTCATAGTTTCCTACATCCTTGTAGCCTCATTATCATAAGCCTCCTTGTAATTATATTCCTATAATCTCAACCAAGACTCGCCGTTCTATTCACCACACTTCCTTGAATGACAAGGTCATCACTACTTGTGTCATTGATATTCACACCCTGGATTATAATGATGGTTATTCCCTAGATGATCCATTCTTAGGTGGTCCTATACTAGCTTTTTATTTCTAGATTGTCCATCATCATTCTTCTTTACTTGAGTCTTTTCATGCATATTCCTATCTTGGTTTATAGTTCCTAATTTTAGTGTTTTTCCTCTTTATCATAGGAAAGAGATGTCACCAACACCTCTATTTTTTGAGGATCCTCATAGGATTATGCTCATGGATCATTCTATGACTGGGCCTCACCATTTTTCTAGGTACCATGATCACCATAGTTAGTTTGCTCCTAAGATTAGTGTGACCTTTCTTAGACCTTCTATATATCCCACTCCTCCCTTAGTAGATACCTTATTGGATCCCATTCCTACTTCCAATATAGTTGATCCTCTTCCTTATCTTGTTATGTTGAGCCTATTCCCACTCCTACTCTCGTTGAGCCTACCCTTTCTTCTCATCCCATTGTTCCTTCCATTGATCCTAGTTCTATTCATTCTCTACCACCATATTACCTTAGTGATTCTTTGATTTCCTTTCCTCAAATAGCTCTATTTCCCATTAAATGGGCTGATGAGTCTTCTCTAGCTTCTTTCACTCTTGTTACACCTCATTCTATGAGTACTTCTCTTAGGACCACTCATAAGCATATTTATTGCTTTCATGGGATAGATAATAATTATTCTACCAATTATCAAAACTTGAGATAGTATATTGATACTTTGAAACCTTCTTCTCCTTCCTCAAATAAAACCATACCTCCCCTGAAATTTCTACCTAAATATATACCTAATTATGGTGAGGTATATTATTTGTGGCACCCATCACACTAATCATTGCTACATCCTTCAACAACACCTTAAAGATCACTTTATAGTTATTATTAGACCTTATTCCATTACTCCCATAGGTCATCACCATAATAAGGCTTCTCCTTCTTCTCTCATGGTTCTACCTCAGTGGTTACATCTCTTCTTATTGTCCCTCCATCACCATCTATTCCTCTACTCATGATTTCTTCACCTATGGACCTTCCTTCACCCATGGATCCTTTTCCACCGGTGATTTATGCATCTCCTATAAAGCACACACGCATGAATTCTCCCAAACATCCATTATGTAATTCCCCTCCTCAACATGATCCATAAAGTATTCCTACTTTTTTAGTTATGGAGATTAGAAGAGAATTATTTTCCTAGTTTTCATTGAAGATTGATGAGACAATAGTTGTAATTCATATCTACCTTCATAGAGATTTATCTGATGTCTTGGATAATGTGTGTGGGAATATTTATTAGGATTTATGAGCACATTCATGGTGATTTTACATTAACATTTTGATTAGACATGTGATCCAATTTTATTTTTATATATCTGTTATATCATTTGATGATGTGTCAAATTCATATTTTTATTATATAGTGATTTTACCTTTTGTACTATATCTTACTTATATTTTCATTTATATTTGCATATGATTGTCTTTCTTTATCATTGTTTTCTCTTTCTTTCTTGAGTTTTTCTCAAAAATATCTTCTTATGTCTTTATGATTGTTTGTTTTCTTATCTCTATTTTTCATAGTTAATTATCATTATGATTTGGTTGTACAAACCCTTTTCCCTTTGGTCCTTGTATCCTTATACCATGTGATCAATTATCCATTAATCTATCTCATTATAATCTCCTTTTACCAATCCACCTTTGGATATCCTTTTTCCCTTCTTCATTTTTTGTAAACTAAGCATATACATGATTGAGACTTGAGATTTCATGCTAGTGCATTATTAATCCTAATCCTAGTTAGTCTTTATATTTGGTTACTTAGCTTCCTTTAGCCTTAGCCTAAATCTCATTCATGTGTATCACTACATATCTCATGATTGGCCATTCCAAATCCATATTGAGGAGGAATCTTAAAAATCTAAATCATTTTACAAAAAGCAATGATATAAAAGGCAAAAAATATTCTTAAATGTGAAATCACACTAAAAGATGTGATTCAAAGCACATCTACTTCTTCTAGTCGAATATAAAAATCCATATTTATCTTCACAATAGAGTTGAGGTCCTTTGGGGTGTGATAGGATAATAGATTAGAAAAGGAGAATAAAAAATTCTTGTAGTGCTACCTACTTTCTCATGTAAGTACCTAATCTTCTCAATAGACTAACAACTTTGTAAGGGGTCTTGAGGAATGGGGAATAGGTCATGGGAAGGTAAGTCTATTTTACCTTTTATTATACCAATATTCATTCATGATTTGATCTTAATAGAATAATTGATGCCTAAAAATCTTTGTGTCTATAATGAAAATGTTTCCTTTGCACATTGATGGTCACTGATCACTTAGTGTCTTCTCATGTTCTTAGTATTCCTCTTGTCTCCTAAGGTCTTCTCATAAGACACCTACGTTATTATTTTTACACTCCATTTTTCATTCCCTATATCCCTCATATTTCCTCTTGAGAAATATTATTTCTTATACTAATCATTCCCCTTAGAATTTCATTTATGAATTACTTTGTAAGATCATGGATAGGACCCAACATTCCTCACAAATTGCCACCTTTTTCCTTCTTAATACCCACATCCTTTATTAACTAATTTTTCATGTTTATTCCACCCCATTGGTGTTATCTTTATGAGTTACTTTGTAAGACTGTGGCTAGGACTTGACATTTGTCACAAAAAGTTTCAATAATATAAGTCACAAATAAAATTACATGTGTCAAATATGAGACAAGATGTGATTGATTATGAAGTTACACATCATCAACATACTTCCCAACTTGATTTAGTGTGTTTTATTCTTACTTCATTTATATTTCACTTTTATCTTCTTATTTTTTGAGTGTATTTAAGAATACAACCATTTCTAAAAAATTTCATACTTCTCAGCTTGAATTAGTGTGATAAATTTAAGACCAAAATTTTATCAATTTTATTTTTCTCTTATACTTCCCAATATGATTTAGTATGATTGATTGACTTAATTAAAAAAAATTATACCATTTTTTCCCTTTTACATACCTTCCATTTTATTACATTTTTTTTCAAACTTACCAACATGATTCAATATGATTTTACTTGTTTTAATTTTGTGAAAAAATCTTTCACTTTGGTTTAAAAACAAATTCCTTTTTTTTACTATCTTATTTTACCATCCCTTGGTTATTTATACTGAGTCATTTTCT
Organism: Torreya grandis; assembly: GCA_037957365.1. Taxonomy (NCBI): domain Eukaryota; kingdom Viridiplantae; phylum Streptophyta; class Pinopsida; order Cupressales; family Taxaceae; genus Torreya; species Torreya grandis. Next base: position 318,382 of record JARHVA010002292.1, on the reverse strand, counting down.
TATTATTACACATTTCACATCTTGAAATATTCTATAGTACATTTTTGATTGATTATATTTTACCAAGTCCTTTTTTCCTATTTTTTTTAACCCATGCATGTGTTCTACATAATGATAGAAAAGAAACCACATCTCATATATTTACTATAGCATATACAACAACAACTAAATACATGTGATAGAATTAAATATATCTAAAGAAACCACAACCATAACCATAATGATGACAACATACACAATCAACATCAATATTCTAAAATGATACATCATATACATATACATACGTACGTACGTACATACATACATACATACATATATACATACACACACACACATATGTATGTGTGTGTGTGTGTGTGTCTATATATATATATATATCATGAGATTTTGATACAATAAGTACAACAATATATAATGCTCTAGCTCTATCATCTCTATCTAATGGGCTAGACATGTTGCTTGTTAAAGCCTCAGTCTGACTCCTATAAACAATATATTATAAAGAAGTCATATGAGATATCAATCAGTCTACGTATCCCTATAGGTAAGCTACCTATACCTATGCATGTACCAACTGAGTTAGGGTCACTATATGTGCTTGTGTCATCTACATCATTATATCCAAATGTGTAGCTCTTTCCTCTACTAGGACCTGCCGTGGCTATATATTGCCTAAACCCATATATACTTGTGGCTACATCATCTATCTCTCTATATGCTTATATATACCTTAATACATCTCTAGTTAATTTGAACTAGCTTACTTGAGATAGGGTAGATGGTACATTGGGATCCTCTAATGCAGTAAGATCATACAGCTATAAAATCTCATCTAGGATGTCATGGAGTGCTCCCTTCACAAAGGACCCCCATCTCTCCTCATCCTTATATATGCCTATAAAATCACACCTATATAGATACTAGATCATTACTATATCTCATAATATCTATCTATCTCTAGTCTTTATTTCAAAATAAAACTTAAACAAAATTTAATCATATTTATTACCTATCTATGTCTCGACCACTATGATCTCACCATTCACACAAACTCATAAAATAGTCTCTCCATCCACAAAACCTCATAACACTTCCTCTTTAGGTCACCTTATTAGTACAAAAAAGGATATCATGGCTTGCATCCACCTTAGCCTATGCCTAAGTGGCCTCTCTATCATCTAGCTCATCTATTGGGTCATCAAGGATGGTGATAGTATCCACTCTCTCCTACTCCTCCTTCCTTCATTGATGTAGTGTCATCAATGGTCACTATTCATCTCACAATGGATCTAGTGGTATTACCTTTGGTACCTCTTCCTCTATACCTCTCTCCTCCTAATCTACTCCATGTCATTCTCTCCCAATCTATGGTCACTCACAATGTGGTCTAAGCATCAACCTCATCACTAGTGGCCTTAGTCCCCTCCTCTCTTATGGATCTCTTAGATGTTGAGACCAATAATTAGGAATCAATATAAGTGCCATTATATGAGGTAACCACATTTTTCCTAGTACCCATACCACTAGATGTGGCTCTCTCCACCAGATGTAGTGTTTGACCACCTCTATCCTCATTATAGTTGGTACAATTATGTTTCAACTCAGCTATGTAATCACTATGTGCCCATATAGATTCCATAGTATTTCTATGTGTCTAACTATATGTATCACTATAATATGAGGCATGACACCCACTACTTGGTCCTCTCTCCATCTTTGTACTTGAGGCAACCTATCATCGACCACATGGGGCAACCCAGTGGGTTGATACATAGGAAATATCTCATATATCTAAGACATCAGTAACATAATCAGTCTTATAAACCTATAACCTCTAAAAACCACCTCGTACATATCATGTATGAGTTGGACCTATATGATAGAACCAATATCATATAATAATCTCTCCACTAAGATCATCCTACTTAAGGCTTAGATGAATAGTAGTACCTTGTCATCTGACTTGTGACATAACACTCATTATATCATAAGACTTATCATATATTTTTGGTTATTTGTAACATATTATGTAAAACATGTTTAATCTCCTACATACCAATATCATCTTTGAGCCTATAGCCCACATGGATAAAGCTCTCCTTTCCTCCATGTTATCTCGTATCTTTTCAATCATTGGTGTTCCTATTATCGGTAACCCTAAGATGGCATGTACACCTATAGAGTGATAAATACCTCTACCATGTCCCCATATACCTTCTATTAAATAGTCTTAGTCAGTCATTCCTAGCATCCCAAGATCATGACTAACATATCAATACTTAGGGGAATCCTACACATATCGATTATCCCTCATAAGCTTATAAATACTATTTTAGCTCTATCTCCAATTGTAAAAAAATCCAATAGATCCAATAGCCATGATGCATCTATAAATCAAAATAATATAAGTTGTCCCTACAATCTAAAAACAATAAAACATGTACTAGATCTTCCATGTCATGTATAATCACAATACATTATTTTAACAATTTCAAAAATAATAAGCCTAAATTTCCTTAGTTTATTCATTTAGACCTATTTTTACCCTAATTAGTCCCTTATTTGGTCATTTTGAGCCATTATAGCCCTCCTTTAGCCTTTTTCATGTATTTATATACTATTTTTGTTCCTTGTTTAAACAAAATTTTCCTATTTTTGACCTAGTTGAATTAAAAATCTAAGTCAACCCTCTTTTTTCCCCCTCTCTAGTATTGTGTTGTTATTCTAGAATTTTCAAATCAATTGGTAAAAATGTATTAGGTTGGAAGTCTAAAAAACATATAGGGTTAACACATACCTACTGGGTCATCAATGTGGATTCTACTCATTTTTAGCCTATTGGGTTGACTAGGTCCACCCAATTGTTTTTCCCTACTGACCCCTTGCATTTTCCTAAAAAAATGCCTTATATCAGTTTTCTCCATAATTCATTCAAAACCATTTCCAATATTGTTTTTTATTACATATATAATCTAATTTTGTTTCATTCTAACATCTAAAAATTCTAAAAATTATTTTTTTCTAAAAATACATTTAATTCATAGTTGCATATTTATAGTGCGCCTATTATTGCTCCTAGAATTACCCGTCATCTAGCTTGTTCTCTCCTTTCCATCCTAGCTCATTTGGTCTCCAAATCTCTTTTTCTCTCCTTCAAAAATCGAAATAACCAAATGAATTCTCTTTCTTCTTATTTAAAAACACCTTTTCAAAATTCAAATCTTTCAATTATTTTCCAACCAATTCCTTATGTTATCTATATATTTATTTTTACTCATCCATTTTTTAAACCATAAAATGTGTTAGATGCATGATGATGTAGAGAATATTTTACACTACTATATTCCTATTTTCCAAATAAAAAATATTTTTGCTTTTTTTTTCACTAACTTCTACAAGTTCACCTAGTGTTCTTCATAATGGACACCTTTACATCTCTTACAATCTACTTATTTATCTATAATACTAAGGTAAGTAAAGGTATGTGTTTTTTAATTTTTCCCTTTCATTTATCTTATTTTTTTCTTATTGTACTTTACTTAGCATCAACATTGTGTGTTATCATGTTCTATCCTGAAGCACCATCTCATGTTGCACTTACGTGACACATGATGAGATTCAAGTGGGAAATATTTATACACACACTATTTTAAAAAAATTATCACTTAATGATACTTTGTATCTTATAATAACCTATCAAGTCTCAAACTCTCTAAGTGCATGCCTTCAGGGGTATACTAGGAAAGGGGTAGGTAGACTATTGGTGCTTCGTAAGATTGTTGTCCCTTTTTCCACTTTTCATAAACATGATTGTCTCTTGAAACCATTAATAATAAGCTTATTCTTATTATTTTTACCCATTCCAAACATTTTTCATATCATTATCTTCTTTTTTCTTATCTTGACCCACTTTTGCCAATTAACTATACTAGGTTGACTGGGTCAAACATGCATATTTTTCACCCTATTATTTTAGTATAGGGTTGTTTGGGTTGACCTTGTACTATTTTTTGGTAATTTCACTTGATATTTTTTTAACCCTTTAATCTAATTATCTTGATACTTAGTGATTTATCTCCCAAAAACATATAGGGTCAACCCTATGCAACTGACATATTTGAAATGATATAGGGCAAGATCCTCCTATATATACAAGTTTATTTCCATCCATTTGAGAATATAAAAGTGAGTAAGAATAAGTATGAATGAACATCTGATTATTAACCATTATACTTGAGGAATACAGCTTAGGGTTTCATACTTTCTTTGAACATATGGATCTTGTCTTCTAGAGAAGTATGAAGGATGCATATATAGGTTGTGTAGCTTATAGCTATTTTTTCTTTGTTATCCTTGCATACCACAAAAATATCTGGTGAAGAACCTTGGCCAAGGGAGAGATTGAGGCTCAGTGGGTTCATCTTCAAAGGTAAGTATTCCTAGCTTTATTTCTCCTTTGTAAGAGTAGATAGATAATATAGTTGTGCTTCTCTCCCATGCATTAGGATTTTGTAGACATTAATGTGAGTATATGTATTATATGCATGATTAGTTTAGTTTTTTTAATTTCTAACCCCCACTTTGTGCCACAAGATTTGGTGTGCATTAGATTAGATTTAATTTCTTGTTTATTAAATATAAGTGAAACATTAAACCTAGAATTATTTTAGGATTATTACATGATCGTGTTAGATTATATGCTTTAGAACCCTTCCTAGAATGGTTTATTATGAAAAGTGATATGCTAATCAATTCTATTAGATCCTCATATTGGTCATTCTCCTACTTAAAAAATGTATTCCCAATCATAAGTTTAGGTATGCTCTATCTTCTCCAAGCTATGATTGATTTATAGACATGATGCATTTCTGATTGCATACAAGGTGTTGAGAATGTCTAGCCTATCCTACTAAGGAACAAACTTTTTAGATCATGCCATAATTTAAAGGAGGATTAGGGTTTTAATAATAAATCAATCATTATAGACATAATAAAAATTTCCAAAATTCATTCACATAATAATAGACCCTATAAACCCAGACACAAGTGCAATCATAAGTTAGGATAACCTGCATAGAGGACATTAGTGCCAATATTAAGACACTAGAGCCACATGGTGGTATTGTCCAAATGTGGTACTATTTTTTAGGAGGGTTTTTAACATAGGAACATGTTGATGAAACTTAGACCTACGTATATTTAGTATACATCATTTAGATCATTTGTATTAGGTGTTTTTTAAATAAGTCTTTATTTAAACTATTTATTACTATTTTTAAAAAGTTAAAGCTAGTTAATTTTGTAATAAATTGGTGGTTATTTGATGCATATTATTTCCCTAATTTAGTCTACTCAACCCTTTATTAAAACATAGGATTTACATAAGCTAAAACCTAAAAGGTTAAAATAATATTTAAATTCATTATAGAGAGACATTTTTACATCCCTTTTTATTATGATCAAGTTGAATAGATAAATAAAAATAAGAAATATCTAATGGAAGATGATTATATGGATGATTTTTATCTTGATATTATGGATACATATAAACCATTTGAATTGAAATAATATGATTTTAATTTTGTAAAAGAGGATCATAATGCACCTTTTACTTCATCTCTAAATCCCTTTTTAGCACACCCCATAGATAATATTTTGATTTATCTTTTGATGCTTCTTTTCCCACGCCTATATAAACCTCCTAGGATTATCCTTTATAATCCTCTTTTGGTACATCTCTTGATCCCACTATGTACTGTTACTTTATTTATTTTATATATTCCTCGGATTATCCATTAGAATCATCTTTGAGTACATCTCTTGATTGTCTATTGACTCTTATTTTATTTCACCTACATATTCATCATTTGTTTCTCTTATATAACCATATATAATTACATTTATTGATTATTATTAAACTATGTATTCCTCATATTATCATATAGGACCTTCTTTGGTTGAACTCATAATTTCCCCTGTAGTTCCCACTACACTATCTACTATGGATATGATCTTAGATCTTACTCATGTATTTTCCTCACATCCTTTTCTACAAACCATTTTATATCCCAAGGAACATCCAAATCATAATTATCTAATATATCTTAGGTTTCCCCTAAACTTAATATATAAAAAATTTATCCTTGCATACCTAAATTATTTATTACATTTTTTAAACCCTTCATTTCCTCTATTCTTAGAAAACCCCACCCTATAACCTATGTATTCCAAAGGATAATGTTAATCATGCACAACTTCATTTAACCCTTTTCATAAGGACTAATCCAACCCTATTAGTAATGAGGTAATTTTTTCTTTGCATACCATAGTTAGTATCCCTACATGTCCTAACCCTCTAATTATAATTTTGTCATCTATATCAGAAACCAATAAAAATTCTCCTCCTTACCCTACTTTTGATGATCAATCTCAACACTATAGTGACTATGATGAAGATACATATGATTATGACTGTAGTAGACATAATTTTTTGAGGTCTTATTAAAATTTTACAAGAAGGGATAATTAATAATAATTTTGAATCTTTTTTATCTCTTTATTATTAGGCCTTAACATTAGAAGAGGAATTAGGTCTTGTTACCATTTCTAATCATATGAATGGGGACATTAGATTATTTATGGATAATACCCAATCAATTCCACTTAATCAAAATAACCTTTAATTAACACCCAAATTTATTTTGTGTATTATATTAAATCTAAATCAAATGAATTCAAAGTGTTACATAAAGGCAAAAACATTTTCCTAGATAAAATAACAATAACCCTCAACCACATATAATAAAATCACAACCCATAATTTTTTCTCCTAGTGAACACCCACATGATATGTTACCTGCATTATTGGATAAAAATTTGTTTAATTTACACCCTAATTAATACCATCTTCCACATTATTTGGACAAAATTAAAGCCATTCTTTAATTTCCATGACATTAATGGACGTCATGATAATTATTGTTTTGAATATAGATAAAATACAAGAAAACTTGATAATAAAGGACTAATTTACTTTCAAAAAAATCATAATATAATTAAAAAAATTAAACATCCAAATATTCCAAAACATCCTTTTTCAACCTCCAAATTATCTCAAAGATCCAATTTTTCATATTATCCTAATTTATACAATATCTCCATCCAAAAACATCTCAAAATATAACTATTAAAGCGCCCACCCAAGGGTTCCCAAACCAACATAGTTACAAGTTAAAGTTAATACATTACAAACAAGTTATAAATCAAACAATGCAAAAATAAACACTAAAATAATTGATCCACATGTTGCATTTCTATATCCATCTAATTTTTAATTTCAAATTTCAAATATATCCTTATACACTAAGGTAAATAACATAAAGTGTCCACATCATATAAAATCACAAGAAATTTTTTATACATATGAAAGTACTAACATAAAATTAATTAATTATTTGCCCCTATATGCTAACTCTCAAAGCATAATCAACATCTACATCAATATCAACTCCCAAGGTTACTCAATAGGTCAAGGCACATACCACACCTTATGACCTAGACCATGATCTACATCAAGCCTCAAAATTAGTTAATATCTCCCTTAATATTGTATACTCATTCAAGAGAACATACTCTAAATATATGTTTTAGCTCAACCCTAACTCTATATATAGTATAGGCATCTTAGGCTAATTTTGTTCATGACATATCCCTCTCCATATCCAAGACATCTCATTCCACCTAGATCTCCTCCACTCTAAATGTTACATGCATATACACAACCATACTAATGACCACTCTATCAAATAATGGAACATTATCTCCTTAAACCTCTACTTATTCCATGATACCCTAAAGAATATTATCAATAATATATCTAGCCAACATGTGAAGTGTAACATGTACCATTAGTGATAAATACTCATCATATATAGTACATATCACATGAATAAATTTTTTATGATATCTCTACTATAAATCATATCAATTAGACATATTACACATATACCCACCACCTTTATTATCCTCTCTAGGATTTCTGGATAAAGTACTTATGACAACCATTGCAAATAAATTTATCCATCTATTTTGTATTCACTAACAAGTATACTCATTATTAAAAAAAACATCATCTACACATAGAACTTCCATAAAATCTACCTCATACACCTCATATATGAATAAGGAATCAAACTCTACTATCGATAATCATGCTCACTACGCCACTTATGTTGAGGTTCTAACTAACTATTCCCATATAATTATGGTTTTAGGCACTCCTTGAATAATACCAAACTGTTATGTCACATGATCAAACTAAAACCTCTCATATACCCCTAGAAATTGATCATGCATCCAATAGCTAACATGGATATGTTTTAATTCCATGGCATCCTCATCCCAACCCTTAAATCCTTGATATAATCACCATATGATATCAACTAATATATAATACGATGGCAATCCATAATGCTAGAGTATGTCACCTCACTCATAGTAGTTGATATCTAATCATAAATTCGTGAATGGACCCATATAACAAGGGCCATACCAACTTGTCTAATCATCACTATGTGATTTTATACCCAATAATGTATTAACATGTCTAATCCCACACCTACAAGATATCCCTCTTAGGTAAACCTATGTAAATATCTATATAAATAGGTTAACATAGAGTGCCCCCAAGAATATCAAGTACCATTCACCTTAATGCTATGAATAATATCAATCATATGGTATGAAATAACAACACCACCTTTGTCAAAATCAACAAAATTAGTTAATAACCCACATAATAATTTATACAATCATGGAATTGATGACACAACAAACTCATAAAAAAATATTTTATACTCTCTTATAGCAAAATCATCACCCTTAACATGCCTTGTGAGATATTTATGTGCATAACCCACACTAAATCTTGTCTCAGTGATAACCTAAACACAAACTATAGACAATCGTAAAATATTCCACATTTCCTCTAGGGTGATAGTCATGTCCCCTTTGGGTAACATAGACCTACATGTATCTGAATCCTATATCTTTGATAAATTGATCATCATATTTATGTAGTATGGCATAAGATGCAACTATGCTACATCTCTCAATTCCACTCTCTCCATAATCATCATCTCAACATCTAACAAGGGTATTCCATGGATCATCTCTATGATATGTTCTTAAAAAATGTGTACGCCCTCAAATCACTCTATAAGCATAAATCACATTTTGAACATAAACATTTGAGGCATTCATCAGTATGAAAATAAAAATATAAGATTAAATTATAAAATATAAAGGTTCATAATAGGGCTGATAGTGGCATACACATAAGCATAATATTAGGACTCCTGCATGAACAAGTCTATGATATTTTTGATAGGTCCATAATGACCCTCGATAAGACTAGGTGAGGTAAAAAATATCATATAAAGAAATAAAATGCATAAAAATTAAAAAAATCATAAAAAATATAAAATCAACATTCATGATGAGTTCATTAACAATCTCAACTTCGATTATGTCTCAACCATGGATTGAACTTACTCAAATCATGTCAAAAGCAAGGCTCTCTTTTGAGGTATTTTTACTCATTTTACTTAATTATTTAGAATTTTATTATTAGGTTAAAATGAAATTAACCTTCAATTTTTTTAAACACTATATATACAAAAAAATTAACCTAAGATACCTTATAGTCAATATGGTCTCCCTTACTCCAAATTTCAAATAGTGATATATTTTACAATACTTATCCAAATTACATACCATCATCTTCATTAAAATACTGATAATATATACTTCTACACTATATCAATTACAATATAATTATATTACTCTTAAAATTATCAAAAATATACAATATTATTAATTTACACATGCTTCATTATTTCATCATCTCCTTTTAATGTACATGCCTCATTACTCTCACCCCTCACATTGAGATGGGTGAAACATATCAATATTTATACACTCAAAATAATTCATATCTTAGTACACAAGATTATACTTATTAAAAAGGTAACATGTGCAACCAGGTAAACATTTACACAATCTTAGAGGAATATGGCTCCCCTTTCACAAATATATTTTATAAATATCAAACATAATCAATAAAATAATAATGCAATATAACTCATAAGGGGCATGTTGGTTCATGCTCATCCTTTTACTATATCAAAAAATCACAATACAAATTTAGGGGGAATGAAGTTGGTTCATGTTCTCTTTTTTCTTTTGAAAAAATTTCAAAATAATAAGTGCCATAATTTTTCAAATAATAAATTTCACAAAGTTATAGTTCTCATCTAGATTTGTCTATAGTGGTTTGATTTTTATTTTCATGTGGGTCACATTTAATATTAGTGATGCTCCACACCTTGGTTGAACTTTATCAAACCATGTAATAGTTCCCTCTTCTTATTTTCTCCTATTTGAGTCTAGTGACACTCAAAGATTATAAGTTTTTCATACTTTAGAACACTCCTCACATAGGTGAAAGCATATTTATAGTTAAATCAAAATCTTAACTTATTGATACTTGATCACTATTGGTATCACCATATCAATATATTACAATTAAGATTACCTAATGACCTACTAACTCAACCTCTCACCACTTTTAAATTTGTTTATTTTCCTTGACATAACTTTTGGAAGTATTTCAAGTTTTTATGTTAGTAATGGTCATTTTATGACCATTAGTTCTTTTGAGTTCTACCCTTCACATTCTAGTGAGCCCTTAAATTCAAACAAACAAATATATATATATATATATATATATATATATATATATATATATATATATATATATATATATATATCTGTGTGTGTGTGTGTGTGTGTCCTTTAAATTAAAATGTACTTAATCTCAAATGTTTAAAATATATACAAATTTTAGATACCCACCAAATAACTAATTCAATTTTAGATCTATATAGGAATACATCATTTTCATTACTTGTGATAAGGGTATTCATAGATGAAAAATCATCTAGTTTTTCATTCATGATTTAAAACACATAATTATGAGGGGAACTACATTGGGATTAGGTCCAATTGGACTATGTAGGTAGTGCTTAGTTATGTAGGGTTTTTTGAGGCTGCCTCAACTATTCCCATTATCATACATCCACCTGTTCACATTTAATTTTCATTTAGTTTATGTGTATGAATTAAAATTATACTTTTACAAGACTTATGTATACCAAGTTAGGGTCCACACAAAACTAGGACAAATACATATAGATGCAAACAAACCGAAATCTTTAGATATAGTGCATAGTTAACACAAATAAATTTACAATAGAGGAAACTGGCACACTACAAGCTCATCCACCCACTACATGCCTATCCCTGTATATTTTAATTTTTTGTTTTCAATAGAGATGAAATCGCATGATTATATTATTCAATTTCTAATCTAGAAACATCTTATCCATTGAGAGAAATAACTAACATAAGCTAAGTACACAACTTCTATTATCAATTATTATTATAACCCATTCAAGTATTTTGGTATTATATGATATTTTATTTTATACTATTATCTATATTTTATTTCTATTAAAATTTATTAATTTAATTAAAATAGAGTAAATAGTTATAAACCAAATAATCTGAAGTGTTAGATTCCATGCCATCCTTGTGAGGTATTTTTATAGTGTCTTTCCCTTTCCCATGGTCATGAGTGTTAGGACCATCTATGCACAAACCCTAGGATTGAGGGTTTTGGGCCCAAAAAAGGTATATTAGTAAATTATCACATTGAAATATCATCAATATGAATCTAATGATTACTAAATTTCACAAGTATCTAAAAAAAATTATAGTTTTTTTAAATGCTTAGAAAAATATTACTGTGAAGAAATAATTAAATTATTCTCGAATCTCAAGTTGTGTTTCTTTGATCCCTTGGATCTCAAAATAATAGCTACAATAGATCCATAAAAAAATCTATATATTTCCAAAATCTATACTTTGATAACACTTGGAATTAAATTAAATAAATAATTCCCACTAATGGAATAATATATCATAAAAATATGAGTAGAATAAGTAGATCCAAAACAATAATTGATGAAAGAGTAGAATACTTGATATATTTGATCATGCAACTTTAAGGGGTAAAACTATATAATAATTTAACAATAATATAATTCTTAATATGATTCTCAAATACTAACCACTACCTCCTAAATATATTTTACATAGGCCATGGTTATTTTATCAAGTTTGGTAAAACCTAGTGATATGTAGATTACCCTAATTGACAAACTACTAGGCAAAAATAAAGATCTATGAATTTATAAATATCGAAATCATTGATTTGAAAATTTTTAAATATATAAAATTACTAAATAAGGAAAGTTAAATTTAAAACTAAAACTTATCTATAAACTAGTGTTATGGGAGGAATCAAGAATTGAAACTAGCAGGGTGGCTAAGTCTTGAAATTATGAAACTAGATCTATACATGAAATAAGCCCTAGAAAATAGATCCCTAAGATAGATAAGAGAGGGAGACACTCTTTTCCTTTGTGATACTTATCCTATCCAATATATAATAAATATCTAGGATTATTTTGTTCTATTTATCTTCATTTGTATATTCTATGTTCCATGTGGGACCTTCTAATCAGTATAGAGACCACTGTATGACTATTTTTACTTCAAAACCTTAGCTCCTATTAGTGTAGGGTGTTTATTTTCTATGTTTTTATTATTATGGATTAATTACTACACATGACACATGGGTTATTTCACCTCACGTGGATTTTCCCTACACTTTTGGGATATGCTTGCTTAGGTGTACATGATAATGGGAGTTACATTTGGTATCCTTATTCAGCTAGTGCGAGTTACTCCTTTAACTAGATATTCTTGGTATGAAGTTAATTTATTATTCTATGAATTTGACCACTATCACAGGGGGAGTTACACATTCACTCCTATTTTTACATCTCACTTGGTGACCTATTCTTGTATGGAGTGTTGGATATTTGCCTATGTGTTTTTGTAATCATTCTCATTTATGGTTTCATTCACTTTTAGAAAATATTTATGTGTTTACTTATCTTTTTCTTGTTGTATCCATACATGGACTTGATCAAGAGATCTTGGTGGACTCCCTAATATGTTATGAGAGATCCAAGATACTATTTTCTTGTTAGGTCTTTATATGTCATTATTTTTCATTTAAAAATATTTATTGTTATTGTATTAGTTTCAATCTAGATAGTATAGACTCGATATGTGTTTTTTTTACTCTCTTATTTTTTAGATCTATTTTTATATTGAAACTATTCAAAGGACAAAATCAATATGCCTAAGCCTATGTAGAGTTTCCCATGAAGGAGATCAATCGAGTTGGAGTGACATGAAAGCTTTTTAGAAGTAAAGAATTATTATTTGGTTGAAAATTCATAAACTCACCATTGAAACTATCATCAAGCCTCAGGTTAGTCACATGCCTACTTATAATGTTTTATACTAGATAGGACTATCAATGGCATTTTAACATTATGGAATTATACACTAGTCTTACTCCTTTCCAAACTGCCCTTAGATGACTCATGGTGGGGTTTAACTTGATAAAGGACTATTATGTTGAAAGATCATTGTTTAGGCCTAAAAAATCTACCAAAAAAACCTCATGACATAGATGCTTCCACTCATCACCTGGTTTATAGTTGGATCTCCTCCATGAAACTACCCATCCTTGTTTTTTTTTAAACCACCCACCATTTTTTGGTTTTTAGTTGGATCTACTCACCATGTATGCTAGTTTGAAGACCAAAACCACTCATCTTTTATTGTTGGTTCATCATCATATGCCACCATTAAAATTTACCTAAACCTTTATTCCACCTAGTTATACAACTACTCACCATTTAAGATTGACCTTGAAGCATTACAGATGGTTTATACCATATTTCAAGGTCCTTGTGTGACAAGGTTGTCTTTGATCTACATTTGAGATCCAATGACCTATAATTCACTATCCTAGACACTGGGTAGCTATTAGAGATGCCAATACAGGTATTAATTTGAGTCAATGTACTTTGAAGTCTTTTTGACCTTACCATTTCCACCATTGTCCCTCTCCTTCACTCACTTTTTGTTTTTCCAAACCACAATAAAATTTCATTTGGGGTTTTCCTAACCATTAATGGATTTTGAGTTTTATTTATTAAAAAAAAAACATAACTTAAAATGTTTAACATCTAAGTTAAATTTGGACTAAATCCAAAGGTGGGGTTAATCATAAATAGGGGAACAATATATTTTATGGAGTGATTTTTTACTTATTTTTTACATAAAAGCATTATTGGGGGATTTTTTATTGTGATCCATACAAAAATATTATTCTTGTAGTGGGATATTATTATGCATAAAAATTATTATAAATGGAGATATATGAAAGTTATTATCTTGGTTATTCATTCCTCTCATATTTTACATAATGAGGATGGAAGGTGAGGCCCAATTTGGCAGGTGACCAAACCCCCTCACAATAAAACCACTTTCTTCTCCTTCTCTCCTTACTTTATTTCTCACTTTTACTCCTCATAGACACATTTTTGTGGTAACTGGCATCCATTCTAGGGGTATGTTTTGACTAATTTTTTTGAATTTTGTGGAATTTTAAGGGCCACACAAGCTTCAAATTATGTTTGAAATTGGGGGCACTACCCCTTAACCCTTCCTTAGGAATGTGCTTGGGGATCTTACCTAAGACCCCATTAGGGGCTCTACCCCTTAACCCATTTGGGGGATACCACCCCTATACATAAGTACTTTCTTCCACTAGAGGATATGGTTTGATCTAATAGGAAGTTAGATCCCCTCATAAAAACATTGTATGTATAGTTGAGATTTATACTTGGAAGCATTATTGATAGAGTTTGGCATCCTCCTATTTCACCAATTTACTTTTTCACTTTTTCACTATTTGTTCTTACATGCTTGGATTCATTTTCAATTGAGTCTAACATCCATACATCTAAGTGTGATGTGTTACTTGAAAACATGAGGGGTCATTTTCAATTGTATTAGAGGGGGTTTTATGGGCCATAATTTATCTCTTGTGTGCACACTCATTTTGTGTAACTTATGTGCCACTTTGGTGTCAATTTCATAGATTTCTCTCACATTATTTGATACTTTTAAAGTAGATCTTGATGTATATTCAATGAGTATGCATTATCACTTGTAAATTTTTTTCTCATTACACTTATTTGGTATATTATCTCAATCATTTTGAATCCAATTGAGAGATACCAGTTGATGAGGAGAGTTGATTCTATATCAATGGTTCTTAAAAATACCAACTATGTTTCTTCCTATGATTATATGTAACACTTGTTCACAAGTAAGATTAGTATTCCATTACTATATGGACAAATTATTTCTCCCACTGATCATGTTTTATATATTAAATGGGATAATTATTATGACAAGGTTCTTGGTAGCTTACTATTATAAGTTTCCATAGATCTTCATTTCAATGTGGAACATACACACTATTCTTACACTATTTAGAGCATTATTTAGTCTCTTTTTAGAGATCATGATAAGATGTATATCACTTCTCATCCTCCTATTCATATTGTATCTTAGGAGACTATTTTAATCTCTCCTATGACTTCTATTTCTTGTGATGACACATTTTTTATGGATAGATCTCTTCCTTTTATCAAGCCACCACTACAAGATGATATTTTACCAAACTTTAATTATCCTATTATATATTTTTCATTCATTCCCATATAGGATTTTTATCTTTTAGATTTATCATAAATTTTCATTTCTAAGGACTATTCTATTTTCGATGAGAATGCAAATATTGAGAGCATCAATGACTCATCTATTTTTATGGATTCTCTTTATTTAGTTGGTGAGTCATGCTCCACACTTCACATGGGCATTCTTTTAATGAATTCTCTATGTTTTTTTTTGACAAGTCTACTTCAATGGCATTAAATTTAGTTATTATGCACTATATTTCTAGATCTATGCCACACTTTTATTTTGGACCCTGCTCATAGTTCTTCATATTGTTGTCTTCATCTTTCATTATGGAATGGGTATATTTCTAGTACAACATTTGTATTCTTCCTTTGGCAAAGGGAAGAAACATTATTTGATAAAAATGGAGATTCTTCAGTCTTCAAGAAGAGGATCTTGTTAGTGAGATTCATTAATTTATGATCTCTTCTATAGGTAAATTCAACATCTTTTATGGATACTTATTATCTCTTATCTTTATGTGCTCTATTGATTTTATTATGGATGCATTTTTGGTCATGTCTGATTTCATTAGAGCATGCATTACTTCATTTCTTATTATCTATCTTTTTATGGGTAGTTTTTTCTTATGAGTTTCCTCATTTTCTCCATTTTATGAGAGTTTATTTGTACATGGGTACCTTAGCATGCCTTATTTCTAGGACCCATTTATTTTTTCAATAGAAACTAAATTTATGGGGGTGTTAGTAAATGGTGTTTATTTTATACCTATTTATTATTATGGATTATTTCCTACACATTACATAAGGATTATTACACCTCACCTAGAGATTCCCTACACTTGTGGGATATGTTTCCTTAGGTGTACATGTCATTGGGAGTTACATTAGGTAGCCTTATTTAATTAGTGGGAGTTACTCCATTAACTGACTATTTTGGGTATGGAGTTAATTTCATATTCTAGTACTTTGACCATTATTGTAAGAGGAGTTACATATTCATTCCTATTTGTACATCTCACTTGGTTAGTTATTATTTCATGAAGTGTTGGATATTTATTATGAATTTTTGAATTTTTTTATCTCATTTATGGTTTCGTTCACTTTCTGTAAACATTTATGCATTTTCTTATCTTTTCCTCATTAGACTCATTGATGTGATTGATCAATATATCCTAGTGGATTCCTTGATAGATCCTTAACATGTGAATACTAATGAAAAATATATGGGATAAAAGGGTTCATTGGATGAATTTGGGTCTAACATAAACATACCATATGTTGAGCACTACCTATATACCAACACTTTAAATAAGGATCAAACTTCATGTAGTTCTCCCATGATGTGGTGGTGTATGAATAACTGGTGTAAAGTGTTATATGTTGGTGTAATATTTGTGTGATTAAGTGCTTTAACCATCACTTGTGACCTTATATATGTATTAATATTTTATCTTTGGGATACTAGGGATGTATGTAATTATAATTAGGAAAAATATGTAATTTTCTCTCAATGTACAATTATATAATAATTTGAAATGTGTTTATGTAGTCATATATTTGAAAATTATTTGAATGAGATGTATTATGTACATATTCCTACCTTTCCATAACTTTGAATTTTTAAAATTATCTGATATTTAGTGTGAGGACAAGAGAGGGGGATTGGAAAACATAGTAGGGCACTTCTATCAAACAGGGTGATGTTTTCCAATGGGGAGAAATAGTGGTGCTAAAGTTTTAGTGTGGTTTAAATGATGCTTGAGGCTAATATCATGATGTATATGTACATTGGGTTTGATAAATAGGCTTATAAAAGTGATTATTCCACACACAAGATGGTTGAAAGTGATCAAAAGGGCAATAGGATAGGTTTAAATGTAAGTGTGTAAATGAGTGGTCACAAATGCATTATTTTATCATAGGTTTTAATTTATGTGTCTAAATTTACTCCCTATCCATTTTATTATAATAATGTAACAAATTGAAAAACTAGAGTAAAATAAAAAAAAATACCTAAACATACATGTGAAATGTAGTCTTGAATATAGACCATAACACTGAACTATGCTGCATGTAACCCTGATTAGATACACAAACCATTTTATTTTCTTAGTGGAATATTTTTAGCTATATAAAGTAGGACCCTTTGATATTTCATTTGCATTTAATAGTTTGGATTGGACTATACATGCCCCAATCCTTGTCAATAGGTAAATGTGCTTAGGAACTCAAGGTGTGTTTGAATCCATCATTGCATACCCAGAGTAATGAAGTAATTTTGAATCCCTAAATGAATCCTAATAGATTGTTCTAGTGAAAATAATAGTGTAAATATCAATCCAACTATTGCATATAAAATAAGGTTCACTTCTGGTGTAAAACTACTACAAAAATTGAGTGTAATATGGGTTTGGTGTATACATTGTGAATAATGACATGGATTTACTATTCCATCTATGAAAATAGTGTAAAAATTGAGTAATGAGGAATGCATATGCCACACAGATGCCCCAAACTAATATCTAGTGCATATAAATTTTGAAAATGGGTAATAACAACTATGATTCTAATAAAATCTATGTTATATTAGAAGAATAAGACATCCATGATGTCCCCAAGCTAATAAAATTTGAGAAAAAACTGAGTAATTTTGGAAAATGATAATGTCAAACTATTACATACTATCTTGGGTAAACTAAAATTCTTAGAAATTTTGTAAATTCCTATTTTTAGGCATTTGGACAAGATCAATGGAAATTACAAGAAAGTAGTGCTCTCTCATCCAAAAGGGAAATATTATTTAAAATTACTTTATATGCACTTTATGAGACTAAAATTGTGTTAACTATTTAATAACTACTAATTTTTGTCTGTGTGCTTATTTTTAGGTCTATTCTTTAAGAAAAATGTGTGTGAATGCCCCTCTTGAGGTGAGTTGTTTAGCATGCATAATAGCTTAACTCAAAAGAAAAGGTTATGTGATATATTTATATAATATAAATATATAAATGTGGGTAATCATGATAACACTAAGAAGCATGAAATTATCATATAGATATACTAAAAATAATAATAATGTAAGATGCATGTAGGAATAAACATTAATAGTAAGATTGTCTAGATAAATTTTAGCATTTAGGCATGTAGTAAGTGATCAACCTAAGTATGTAAGACTAGATAGAACTAATTATATAAACATTAATGATACCCATGATGTCATTTGAAGGGTTATGTGTATGCATTATGTCCATCATTACATTAAAATCTGAGCAAAGAATCAAGGAAGGTTCCATGACTATGAAACACACAATCAAAGAGTATACATAAAAAATACAATAGAAGGTTAAGGGTCCATATACAATGGAAATGTTCAAATTTAACTCACTCAAAAAAAATCACACTTAAGGACATGTTCAAATGTCCTCATATCCATATAATCAAGTAATGAAGGCTTAGATCTACATGCATAGAAACACATGTTAACATGTTTGTATATACATAGAATAGACCCACAAAGACATATTCCAATGTCCTCACATGTATAAAAACACAAAATTGAGTTTTTATTTACACATGAAAAATACACATACAATTTTCCTCAATGTCAAAGATATATTTCATACAATCCACAAATCTAGGAAATAAACATGAAAAGTATGCATGATAATATGTGATTGATCAACAAGAGCTAAGTTGTAGCATGAGTAGATTCAGTAATTGAGATCACCAATAGAATATCAAGATGTTATTCAATGATAAATATTAAAATATGTAATTTAATGTAAATAATTGAGTTATGATTAAGATAAGGTATCCAAATAAGGATTAAAACCTATTTATAATATGCCCACAATGAGCTAGCTAATGAATGTACATGTAGAAATCCTCTGTGTGGTCTAGAATTGAGTAGTGATAGACTAAGCTCACTAGGATAATAGAGGAATTATTGAAACTATATAAATTCACTCTTATCTAATAGGTAACTCTTGTCCAATTTAAATTTTTAAATATATAACATTCATATTACCTACACCAAAGTCTAGAAATGGTGTTCTATATAATCTATAGTCACTGATGTATACTAGTGAATTATATATTATATAAAACTAGATAAAATAAGTATATAATAACTACAAATAAATAAATTGATGTATGGTAAAGTATATATAAGCATGATTTTGGTATTTTCTAGAATATTTAACTATGTTTTTATATTTCTACACACACACACACACACACACACACACACACACACACACACACAGAGAGAGAGAGAGAGAGAGAGAGAGAGAGAGAGAGAGAGAGAGAGAGAGAGAGAGAGAGAGAGAGAGAGAGAGAGAGAGAGAGAGAGAGAGAGAGAGAGAGAGAGAGAGAGAGAGAGATACACACACACAAAAATATATGTAATGAATATGTATAAAATGAAAGAGAGATACTAAATGATGAATCGTGTAAGAGACTCACAATCAAGTGGGCTTAGATCAAAAGTGGTAAATTGGTATTTATAATGATGTGATAATATGGAATAGATGTGACATCGATGTCTAAAACTTTGTATTTTGATATAGTATCATCCTCGACTCTATAAGGATGTGTTGTAGTATCTTGTGTATTATAAAAAGCATCGAAGTATACATTATTTAATTTAAATGTATTTTAATGTCTATAAAATTTGTCTATGTTGATGATGTTTACACATATAAATTATTAAGTTTGGTGCCTTAAAGTGATGCATTTATTAGCTATACAACATGGAATTCTATGAAAGTCACAAAAGGCATTCTTGTCAAATTTATTTGAAACAAGCTTACTCATATCAACCTCTTTAATGAGTGGGAGATATATGATATTATATTGTAAATAATTTTATAATATACCTTATGAATATTTTATAAAATATATAAAATGTTTGTTTGAAGGTTTTTATATAGGTTAAAACTTCCTATGCTAATATGTTTGTTTATTTTGTATACTAACAGGTTATAGTGTGTCCAAATATTTGAATGGACTAATATATGTTAGATATTTAATTAAAATTTCCATAATGGTTTAATGTAAGACACATGTATAATATATAATTTCCTACATCCATGTCCCTTATCCAAGGTAAACCTAAGAGCAAATTATAAAATGTAGAATGAGGTGTAACTTGAAATACTACAGGTATTATCCTAGGCCCCAACATATTGTCCAATTAAATTATTGTAATTGGTGTCCATAAATGATGATATGATTTATAAATATTTATATTTTATGCTTTCATGGTATTCATGTAAAACCTGAGTGTATGTAGGAATGAGATATTGCATAAATTTTCAATGGAAAAATTATCAACCATATCTTTTTTAATCAACATATTTATAATTTATATTGATATAAATACTTTGGAAGTTTTTTCATAAACCTTATACTTATTGGTTTCATATTTTACTAGTTCTATGTGGAGAGAATAATTTTGTAATTATTTCATTACATGGATGAAACTTATGTGAGAACACTTTGTGGAATCTGCAACCTTAGAATGTGGTGTATATCCTATATTTTTTAAGTATCTTAATCCAAACCCATTCTGAGAATAAACCCTTAATTGAATATTGAGATGTAAATCCTATATTTACTTATGAATATATTGGATGTTGAGTCATTATAATTTACATATTTTTAGTTCTAATCATTCAATAATTTACAAATGATCAAAATTAAGTATTAATAACTAATGTTCTACAATTAAGACCTCATGAGCATACAAGGATTAAACTAATAATGATAATATTAAACTAATGCAATAAAAAACTTAATTAGAAACTTCATATTTTTGTATGATTTGTCTTGAATATATATTCAATTAATATTTATCAATGTTAATGTCCAAAAAATAGATAATATCTCCTTGAATATTTGAGAATTTGAGTTTACAAGCATGATAAAGTGGTAGGGATTCACTATTAATCTTGAGAATGTGAAATAAAAAAGATCATAGGTATATTTATAATAAATTAAGATTAATTAGGATCCTTCATATTTATTCCAAGATTAATGGTTATAAATGAGTCCTCAACAATGCATGTGGATTAACACATGGATCACTAATGTGATCCCTTCATCTTAATCAAGATGAAAGGTGAAGGATGGATCTTGAAAATATAAAATAATGATTAATATGATCCATTCATATTGTTTAAAATATTAAGGGTGGATTATTCTACACATAATAACTTTGTCAGAGTCATTGTGGGTTGTTCATCTTATTTCCAAGATGAAAGGTGGAGAATTATTTCCAAGAAGGCACTTAAAATAATCAATGTAGGACATCCATCTTGTTTCCAAGATAAAGGGTTCAAACTGTTCCCTTAAAATATCTCACAATATTATTATTAGTACCTAAATATTTTCCCAAAGATGAAGGGTGGATAATAATCCTTCATATTATTTTATTTAGTAATAAGTGAGCTCCAAAGATAATATTCCATAGGATTTCAAGATTATTTATTGAAAGAATATACCCTTTTGTAAATTAAATGAAAATAAATAAATAATAATTAAACATAAATTTTAATTAAAGTTGCATAGAATTATAATTATACAAATGATTTGGAGAAAGGGTAATTGATTGTATTATTTGATTAGTGAAGGGAATTAGTGAATTTATCATAACATGTTAATACATATGCATCATTAAGGACTTGTTTATAATAGTTAATATTGGCAGAAATATTAAGGTTCCTCATTAATCATATTTCTGATAAATAGACCTTTGTTATTTGTTATTTCACATGCTCAACATTCATATTGAAGCCCTATGATTTTATCATGCTAACTTGTTCATCAAAGGTCATGCTTATCAATTTCAATTTAAAAAAATTTCAAGGAGAGATGGTCCATTTTGGGAAATTAACATTCACAAATATTTATTTAAGATACATCTAATCTAGAACATACATATATACAATTTTTTCAATGAAGGTTTGCATTGCATTGGTTTAATTTTGGCATCGTTATCCTAATATGTGTATGCTCATGAGGTCTTAGGTGTAGATCATTAGTTATTAATACTTAATTTGATAATTTTAAAATTATTGAATAATTATAGCTAATTATAATATTATAATAATAATAATAATAATAATAATAATAATAATAATAATAATAATAATAATAATAATGCATATGGCACACCTTTTGGGACACAACATGAACCCCATAAATTCTTCTAATCTCTTTATCAGTCTTCTAAGTAAAAGAAAATTAGTCTAAATTTTGCTAGGAAATAGATGGTAAAACATTCATAAATTTTGACATATTATTATTTTTAATATAATTATTTTTATGGATGTGTATATCTATCCTATAAAAAATTTCTTAAAATTTTGTTTAAAAAATATACATATTTTAATAGTTATGGTCAAATTACATATTCTCACCTTTTATTTCTGATTTTGTTTTTTGGTTAAGAAACGACTGGTAAAATGCTCATAAATTTTGATTCACTATCTATTTTAATATTAATTTTTATATGGGTCTTCATAATTTTACTATCAAAAATATTTAAAATTTCTATTAAATAATGATATATATTTTAGTAATTATGGTCAAATTATTGATTGCCACCCTTTATTTATAATTTTTTTGGTTAAAAAATGGCTGGTAAAATGATCATAAATTTTGATATGTTATATTTTTTAATATTAATTTTAGTGGGATATGCATATTTATCTTATAAAAAACCTCTAGAAATTGTGTGAAAAATTGATTTATATTTTACAATTTATGATTAAAATACTGACTGATACTTTTTCTCTTTTTGTTTTTAGTTTAGTTTAGTTTAGTTTTGTTTGTTTGTTTGTTTTTTTTTTTTTTTTTTTCTGAAATTTTGTTTGTAGATTTATACATGCCAAAGACCCATAAATAAAAACCAATCACTTTATTTTCTTTCATATTATAAAAGGGTATGGTGATTAATTCAAACATATGTTACTTATTTACATTTTCTTTGTTGTTTTAAAAAATAATTTATTATTTGATTCAATGCTCTAAAAACATGTTCATTTTTGTTCATCTTTATTCAATTATTTGTTTACATGTTAGCTTGTGTGTATTGTGTGATTCCTTGACATGCATTCTCTTTTCTTTCATAGGGTGACTCAAAAATGTGGATGTAATCATCTAGTTTAATCTTGAGATATTTCTTTACTATACTCTTTGCTTGCCTTAATGGGATCCTACAAATCAAAATGGCAATACCTTTCATTTTTATTTTAGCAATGTTATTCAAGTGTCACTACCTTTTCATGAGTCTTTAGGGTGTATTTACTAAGACATCATTAGCCAACATTCATGCTAACCATGTTATCTGATGGGGTATGTAAATTAAGGTCAGACCAATGGTATCTTATCTCAAACATTCTTCAGAACATGATTAAACTGATAGAATTTCACTAAGACCCTTACAATTGAAGTGGTAAAAAAGGGACTAAACCCTTTATTGAATGGATTGTTAAATCTTGACATCCAATTAATGGATACTTTTGTGCCCACATACTGTAAGGTAAATCAAGACCATCTATAAATCCCATGAAAACTTTAGCTTAAGACATTTTGACCACAAAACATTCATTGGTGTAGGGTTACAAAAGTAACCACACCTAAACATATCTTTTATGTACAAACTTATTGAGATAATGGTGGGATTAAAACACCACCAATAACTATCATAATTAATTTAAATAATCTTAAACTTTTAATCCTCTCTCAAGGCAAGTATATAAAAATACTCAATGAATGTGTAGTAATCCCATGTTAGTCATTATTTAATATAGTTATCAGATTAAGTGTTTTGTTGATTGATTGTGGTGTAAAAAACTTGTTATAATGTACATGCACATTCACAAAGAGGCATTACTATGTTTTTGTTCTAAGACAAAATTGTTCCATTCTATGTCCAAAATTGTTAAGTGCATACATTGCATACCTCTCTACTTTGAAATTGTATTGAAATGTTATATTTGTGAATTTTGACCTACTCCAATAAACTTATAAATTATAATTTCAAGTCAAATTTCTAAATATAATTCAAATAAGCTCAACTATTTATGTCCAATTTGGTCAACTCTATTCAAAATCAATTATTCTAAGGTTAAATTTATTATGAATTTAATTCCATTTGAGTCAAAAATTTAAATATCTTTTTCAAAGCAACTCAAAACCTAATTCACACTAACCTAATAAAATTCACACTCAAATTAGATTAACTTTAATGAAGGTCCACTAATTTAAATCATCCAAAGTCATATGTTTATCTTTTCATTCAATATTCTACACTTGTTAGTTGGGAATGATGAACTCATGACATCCATCCTTTCTCTCATTTGAATCCAATCCAAAATCAAAGTAAAATCTAAGAGTAAGGCATATATAATCAATTTCACCCTACTTGGAGATAAACTAAATCAAATCACTTCTAATCGATTATGCCCTACTTGGGGCCAACTCTAATTGGATCATTCCCCTTGCATGTATCTTTGCTTGGGACATCCTTTGATCAATATTCTATTAATTTATTATTAAATTATATAGAATTCATACCAGATCAATAATGATACATGTTTGAAAATAAGGATGAGCTCCTTTTATAACTCTTAGAAATAGGTGTTCGACTATTTACAAATTTTGATCTAGCAAACTCAGATTCTATCCTAAATAGGAGTAATCATATTATCATAGGGGAACCTTTTTTAGTACCCTTTATCTAATGAATATATATATATATATATATATATGTGTGTGTGTATATATATATATATATATATATATATATATATAAAGTGATAACAAGCAAATCAACCACCAAGTCCAAGCATATTTCTCACTCAAGATATTATAGTCTTTAATTTATCTAAAGCTTGTCAAATCTCACCTTTGTTTTTGATACTTTATCCACTTATCAAGTACATACTCTAATATTGGAACCACAAAAAATCCAACAATCAAATCATATCCTTTTATTTTCCCTCTAAGATCCATTATCTACTAAAGATCCAATTACATCAAAATTTGAGAATCACTCACTAGGGATATACCAAGATCACTTTACTAATCATAATCATACTCATTATTTTTCAAGTCAAGGTCAATAAAAATCACCCATATTTAATGAGTCATCATTTGACCAATCTCTTATATTTGATGAGCCTTGATTTGAATCACCTCTGTATTATCATTCAACTATCTTTGATTAACCCTTATTTGATGAGACCATATTCAAAGAAAACATTATTAATCGATAATATATCTTGCATCCATTACTAAACATTCCCCATTTTATAAAATTATTTCATCCTAAATCATTCATTTCCAAGTGAAAGGTGAACAAATTAGCTATGGACAATGCAATTCAATGGGCCAATTTTATATACACATTATAAATAGATTCCCATTTGGAATCAACATTGTTATTAGCATCAACCTCAAGATAAAGTTTTCTTTCAAGACCAATATCAGTATTAGGTTCCATTCTATAACTAATACCAGATTTAACATTAGAAGCAGAATCAACATCAATCCCAACATCGAGTTTAGAACCTCTTGAATCAAAATCATCCTTAGAATTAGAATACATTAGGAGGTATTATAATATTTGAAATACACTTCTACTAGATCTCCTTGAGTCCTCATCAACCTCAGAATCAATGTACCTTAGTGGATGTTATAGAATCAGCTACATACTCCTTATAGATCATATTGAATATATTTTTTATCCTTCTATAGTTAGTTTCTTTTAGTATTAATGCAATTTCTCCTAGTAGCCTCTATGATGATTATTATTCCTTTTACCCTTCTATTGATGCTACACATAACTTTCACATTAACCAACTTAGTCATTATTTTGACATCCATCTACCCACAATCATCAATTGGGATTGACAAAATAACACATTGTTGAACTTCTTCCATGGTGACATCTCAGTGATAAAATGTTTTGGGATCCAATACAACATTCATGAAAAAAAATGATCTCCTAGTGAAACCTTGTTTGAAGTGCTAAAGCATAATCATAATCCATTAGTGAAACCTTTGTTAAGGTGCTAAGGGATAATTAAAATTAATTATCAATGTCCCTTAGTGAAACATTATTCAAGGTGATATTGTATAATCTAAATCAATACAATCAAGAAGACTTTGTTCATGAAAAACTCTTTGAGACACCAATAACTAAGCTAATTAATTACTAATTGCTTGATGAAGACATTTTTAAAGTCAATATCAGCCCTGCCACAACCAAAATCAAGTCAAATTTAGGAAAAACAATAATATGTGTCATTAAAAATCTTAATCTTTATTTATCCTTTAACCACTATACATTCCATGGTGATTCCATTATTCATTCAAGACTTATATACCATTGTTCAATTAGATCATTTATACAATACCTATCTATCTGTACAGTCCCTAGTAACACTATTTTTAAAATAGACTATGAATACCCCTTATATATAGATTTGCAGGAAGTAGAATCAATGGCCAATTGATATCATCATAGCATTAATATGTTCTACATCAAAAAAATTTATAGAAAAGAATCTATTCAAAATCAGTACGGGTAGAGATCAAACATTAGACACTATGCATCTCTTAATCCTTTATTGATTTAATATGCCAAAAAATAAAAGAGAAAGATAAATAATTTGGTCAAAGATGAAAATCATGTTTTTTGGCATCTTTGGAAAGTGCCATGATGAAAACCAATTTTTTGGCATCATGTGTAAATAATTTGTTGTCTAAAAATACCTTGACACTTGTGGGTATCCTTTTTTGCATTGAATTCCATTCCATTCCCATCATATTGACCATTTTACCTTGTCCTAAACCATCTTTGTATTCATCCTTCCCTTATCTAATTTTTCCTTCTTGTGTTAATCTTAATAAGAAAGTGGAAGTTGTTATGAGCCATGTTTTATAAAATTTCTTGGCATATCCTCTTAGTGACACTTTGATGATTAGACATTTGGTTCCCACTTAACATAGTACTAAGAGATCCAATATCCTCTTATCATCCATTATTATCAAATATAATCATTCCAATATTGTCATTTGCTATTTAATTGCATCCCTTTGATAGCATATGTGTTTCCATTTGTTAGTGGTCCCTTATGGGTATAACGTTTCAAACACTCCTAAATATTCTAATTTATATGTTATTAACCTTTTGTGAGTTATCCCTATGCTCTTGATATTTTAAGAGTTAAATTCTATGTTCTCACCATTTTTAAAGTTCAATTTTTTTCTCTCATTATTTTAAAATTTTAACCATTCAATCTCAAACATTTATTTCTTATCTTGATCATACTTATCATTTTCATTGCAAAATTATGGTTGATCTGTAGAGGCCTTAGATCCAATTGTAATATGTATAAGTGATCAGTGTTCTGAGGTCAACTTGGACATCCCTTACCACATGATCTTGACATGTTATGATCATTTCTCTTACCTTTTTGAAAATATTGTTCCTTGTACAATCTCATTATTTTGTGAGTCCCCTTTCTTATTTTTATTCTATAATTTGTCTTCTTAACTTATCATCAATTTTCATCTTTTCTAATCCTTAGAAGAACTACATTTGGCTTGAAATACATATGACTATGTAGGTAGCATCCACTTTCATAGGGCATTTGGAGTCAGCTCAGCCACCCCTTCCTTATTCTTCTATTCCCCTTTCCCTGGTCATTATTTTTTGGTCATACCTTGGTCTCAAAGAGTAATGCCTTATTTTCACACACAATCATTTCTGAATTGAATGTTTATTTACTTTTGCTTGTGTTTTTGTGTGTTGATTATTTTTTTACTTATTGGTATGTTTTTTTAACTCGATTTCCTTAATCTAGTAAATTCAATTTTTTACAAAAGTCTTGATTATTCATATCATGATTTTAAGTTCTAAACAATGTGTATCTAAATTAAAATTGATTTAAGTGCATTATGTTTTTTGAATATTGATTTTCCATATGTTTTTTAAGTTTTATACATTTAAATTTTGAATTTACATTTATGTATATTGACAAACAAAATTTATCTTATTTCATTTCAATATTATGATTCATATTATCATGTAAAATATTAAAAATCAAGTCTCAAGTAGTCTATTAGTAATGTTCAATTCAAAAATATCTCTATCCAATCATAAGACTAATAAACCTCATGATCATTAACATCAAGGTCATGAAATCAACTGAGCATAACATCAATCTCATAAAATACTAATAGTAATTAGAATTTATAAATCAAATTCATATCAATCTTGTCTAATCTAAGTACAAGACATAAAAGAATATGAAATAAACATCACATGAGATAACAATTGGATTCATGGATATCTCTATAATCATTTCTTCCTTTCATGTGTCCACTTGTCTAAATTTTTTACTGACTCTCCCCTCAAGGAGGCATCCAGGGATTATCAAACACTACTTTAGAATATATTTAAACTTTTTTTATACTACTTTTAATAAAAAATTATCATATTTGGCATCCATTAATTTTATTTTATAATCACTTTAATGATTTTTTATTATTTGAAAATTTGTTTCTTCATCTACAGCTCAAAATGCCTTTTCAAATAGGCTAAACTATAGACACTCCATTTTTATCACTTTTGTGTCAAAATTAAAAAATAGAATTACTTCCCATAATTACACACAAACTAGTTTAAATTCATCTATTCATCTAAAATACAAATTTGAATTCACCTTGGGGAATCTCTAGGTGGGATAATGCACCATATTATATTTGTACAATTATCAAACTAGGCATTTTCTCTATTTAATTCCTTTACTATGATCAATTATCTAATTCCCCTTCACAGATCAATTAATATAATCAATTCCCCTTCTTCAAAATCATTTTTCTAGTCAAAATCTAAGTAAATAGAGTTATAATTTATGTTCAATTATTAATTATTCATTTTCATTTTCTTTCCAAAAGGGGATCTTCATTCAAGAAAGAATCTTGAGATCTTATGGAATATTCTCTTGGTAGCTCACTAATTTCTAAATGAATTAAAATAAAGGATTATTATCCACTCTTCATCTTTGAGACAAGATGAAGGGCCCACAATGAATATTTTGAGATATTTTAGTGGAATATTCTCAACTCTTCATGGAAATAAGATGAAGGGACTACATTTATTATCCATGTTCTTTCTTGGAAATGATTCTCCACCCTTTATCTTGGAAACAAGATGAAGGGCCCACAATGACTCTCACAAAGATATTATGAGAATAATCCTCCACTCTTAATCTTGGAAACAAGATGAAGGGCTCATATTAATCTCTATTTTATATTTTCAAGATACATCTTCACCTTTCATATTGAACAACATGAAGGGATCAAATTAATGATCCATGTGCATTATAAAGGACCCATTTATAACAATTTATCTTGGATTAAAGATGAAGGGTCCTTAGTAATCCTAATTTGTTATAAATAGACCTTTTATATTTATTATTTCACATGCTCAATATTCATAACAAATCCCTACCATTTTATCATGCTAACTTGTTCATCAAAGATCATTCTTATGACCTCAAAATCTCAAATCTTCAAAGAGAGATGGTCTATTTCAGCATATTAACATTGATAAAGATTACTTGAAGATACATCCAAGCCAAATCATACAAAAATATTAGGTTTCCAATGAAGTTTTCTATTGCATTGGTTTAATCTTAGCATTTTTAGCTTAGTCTTTGTATGCTCATGACGTATTAGGTGTAGATCATTAGTTCTTAATACTTCATTTTGATCATATGAAAATTATTGAATGAGTAGAAATAATAAGAAGTATAATCTAATGGAATCAATGTGATTCAACATGACTTTGTTATATATTCCATTTCCTTTAGGATTAGTGTTTATGAAAATATCCTCATGTAAGTGAGGAGGAGAAAAAGAACTATAATAATCCCTTGAAAAACCATGATTATGTAATTTTCATTGATTACTATTTTTAAGTTTACTAAGTGATAAAAACGTGAAGCAAGCAAGGAAAACAAATAATAATTCCCCTATAAACATGATTAAAGTTGGGAAAAATAAAATTTTAAACCTGAATGGTAGGGAAAACACAAAATGAAAACCCCTAATGGCTATCTAGGGTTTACAATATTTGATAATAAACAAGTTCACAAATATGTTTTATCAAATTTGGGAAAACAAATAAATATTTATATTACCCTAAGTGATAAACTACTATGAAAAATCATGAATAATAATACAATAAATATGGTGCATTCACTAATTTAGAAATTGTTAAATCTGAAAACTTACTAAAAAGGAAAGTCCAATATAAAACTAAGACTTAGATTGAAAACAATATTATGGGAGGAATCAAAAGATAAGACTGGCATGGTGGCTAGGTTTGGTGACTATGAAACTAGACTGTAATTGAAATGAGACTTGGAAAATAATGTCCTAAGCTAGATAGGAGATTGGGCTCTGATGTCTTCTATGAGGTTTGTCCTATCTAAAAGATAGTAAAGATATAGGATTTTTGGCTTATGTTCACCTTCATCTATATGCTTTGTTTTCTATATGGGATATTTTAATCAACTACAAGAACCATTGTATGGCTATTTTTCATTTAAAACCCTATCTCCTTAACATGTG
This sequence comes from Torreya grandis, assembly GCA_037957365.1. Classification (NCBI taxonomy): domain Eukaryota; kingdom Viridiplantae; phylum Streptophyta; class Pinopsida; order Cupressales; family Taxaceae; genus Torreya; species Torreya grandis. The sequence continues at coordinate 286,970 of JARHVA010002292.1, read as the reverse complement.
AATAACAATGAAAACAATGGGATAAAAAGGGGTGAGAATTAAATTTTGGGGTGATCTAAACATTATATGTGTTAGGTATTTCCTAGGTATCAATACTCTAAATAGGAATAAAACTTAATGTAGATATCCCATGGTATAGTGTTGTTTAAATAACTAGTGTAATGTACTATATTTTGGTACAATATTAGTGTGATTAAGTAGTCTAATAGTGACTTTTGATCTTAGATATGTATTCAGACTTTAGATCTAGGCTACTAGGGATGTATGTAATCAAAATTGGGAGAAATATATAATTTTATCCCAATGTATAATTATAATTCTTATGTTTTTTAGTGTGGAAGTATCTTGTTTGAAAAATGGTTTGAAATCTATTTATGTATTCATATCTTTGAAATTCCTTTGAATGGATATAATTAGGGACATAGGATAACCTTTCCATAACTTTTAATTTTTAAAATTAGTCATTATTTGGTGGGAGGACAAGAGAGGGGGATTGGACAATAGAGCAGGGCACTCCTATTTAAAGGGCATTGTTGTCCAATGGGAATAAATAATAATGTTAATGGCATATCATGGATTTAATGATGGAAATGTAAATTAGGGGGTCATCAATTAGTTTATAAAAGTGAGTCATCCACACGTAAGGTGGTCACAAGTGATAAAAAGTGCCCCAAGATAGGTCTAGAGATAAGTGTATAAAAGAGTGGTCACAACTGCATTATTTTAAATTAAATTTTAATTTATGTGTGTGCATGTATTTCATAGGATAAACCTAATAAAAATATAAAAATCATAGATAAATATTATATGAAAGGTAATTCAAGTTCCAAGTTAGCCACACATATCCCTAGACACATTGTATGTTAAGGGCATCAAATATATATTTTTATATTATGATGAGATAATAACCACTAACTCTTATATATACCCTAACTATGTTATGTAAATACCCTATCCCAACACTACCATTAATATTAAGATATTCATAGGATCATATGACTTAATTCAATACTATGGTAGTCATTACTTTTACACATCCCAATACATGTTATAGGCTAAAGTCACAGTAGTATATTCAATTGTCTAATTCAATTATGGACATAAAATAATATCCTAAAATTTCATGGAGAGAATTAATATATATGTTTTTCACTCCATAAATGTGTAGTATAACAAATTAAAACTATTTTTACTACTTAAAAAACATAATAACTTTGATGATAGGTAAAATTAACAATAACTCACATGGAAAATTAGAAGCTCATATTTATATAGGGTAGTAGACAAATCATAATTCTTTACTCATAAATAATTGATAAGAAAAATTTCTCATTACTATGATGTGAAGGGTGGGATAATATACTCCCCAAAAGTAATAATAATTGTAGATGCTACATGATTTTCAATCAAAAAAATGTCTAGACTACCAAAACTAGTTTTAAGCTATATCAAGGAGTAGATTTAAACTTGGAAGGTAAAACATAAAATATATGATGTACTAATAAAGTGGATTAAAAATAAATATTCATGGAGTCTAAGTAGGATATGTCCTATTTGGTACAACTTTTCAAGTTTCCTATCAAGGAGGCTATGAATTTATTGAATAGGTTGTTTGGATGAATTTACTTAGATCATGTTGATGTTGCTTGGGTGCCACTAATAAAACACCTAATAAAGGAAGGAAACCATACAAATTAGGGTGATTTTAATAATATTTATCTTCTCAAATATTGTAAGGAAAGCAAAGAATGAAAAAAATTCCATATGGCTTCATATTTTATTGATTGTATATGTTATACACTAAAGTTTAGTGTTATTTATTCAATCCCTATTCTTTATTAGATAATAATCCCATTCATATTATTTTTTATGTTTTTAACAATCCCTTGCACTACTCAAGTTACCCTAAAATTTGAAAATAATTTCTCCATGTTATTCATGTAGCCATGCATAATTCAAATTAACTTGTAATTTCCTTCACCATGAGAGAGAATATTTTAAATTTTGTAAATTAGTTTTATTTATAAGATTGTATGGTACTCAAGATAAAATGAGATTTGATACCTACTCATGTATTTCCCATGTATGTACCTAACCATCTAATTGTTATTGAGATTTCCTATCAATTTTATATTAGTATTACCATAGTCCTAAAGCATAAAAATAAAGCCATATATATTAAAGTTCTAAAGTTTATTCAATAAGAGGTATTTAAACACTTCACCATGTGAAAGTGCATATGAGATTATTTAATTCCATGTTACTTTGGAGATGATGTACTTTCTCAATGGTACCATTTGGGAAAGGTGGAAAATTTATCTAAATTACATTATACATAAGGTTAATATAAGGTAAAAACACCAACCTTATCTAAAATAGGACATTTTTATGGATGTATTCAATAGTTAGGAAGTAATTATGAAATTGGTTTATTTAGGAAGGGTTATTAATTTGAGGACATTACAATAAATGGAAAATCTAAGGTTTTTATAAATCTAGATGATTAGGCTCATATGATAAATAATGAAGTAGAGAGATAAAATTATGTATCTTAAAATTATATTAATGTTTCACCTTTGTGACCCATAAAAGAATTAAATTTATAATTTCCCACATAGCTACCATAATTTATAATAAAATTGAATTGTCGATTCCAATTACACCCCAAAATTTTCAAAAAAATTCAAGTGCCTAATAGTTTGTCAAAGGAAGTAGATATAGTTATTTATTGTTACTTATAATCCATTTTATTTATCTGTATTTTTATTGTTAGTCATATTGATGTAATCCCTATTAATTTTTTTTTAGTTCTTACAATTCCATTTACTTTACCTAATTCATTTGATTCAAATATTGTTATTATTCTTAGTTTACTTGAAACACACTTAGATTCAATTCAATTGGCTCTTCCTCGTGATAATGTGGCTAAATATTCAAAGTAATTAAATTCAAAGTCCCCACATGATGTTTTTAGAATCCTTCAAAGGTTTTATCAGTAGGATTGGAGACAACAATTTGATTATGAATAAGGAGACATGAAAATATTAATATGGTCATTACAAAATAATGTGAGGTAAAACTAAAATATGAAGATAACAAGATTATGTCAGATACCATATGTAAAAGAAAGAGATGCAAATAAGAGATAATGGATATGCAAACTCATATTTTGGTAGATTTTTCAAAAGTAAATAAGTCTACCCTTGTCTTCATGATGAATACCTTCAATGATATAATTATTTATAAACTAAGGACTACTAAAAAAATTAAAATAAGATTTAATTTTTTTAAAACAAATTGAAACAAGCCAAAAATGACTTAAAAGAGCTGATTGTCATCAAAAATGCTATTTGGAACATGTTTTTTGACACTAAATGTACATTTATTGAGTTATTTTTCATTTTTTTAAGTTTTCAAGAGTAGTTGTCTTGAGTAAAAATGATGAAAAATAAATTCAAAGGTAAAAATGATGCAAAATAAATTGGAATATAATAAAATCATGTCAATTACACTATGTAAAAGAAAGAGATTCATATAAGAGATAATGGATATGCAAACTCATATTTTGGTAGATTTTTAAAAAGTAAAAAATTCTATCATTATCTTCATGATGAATACCTTCAATGTTATATTTATTTAACAAGAATATGAAAAATAAATTGGAAGATAATAAGATCATGCTAGTAATCATAAGTAAAATAAAGAAATGAAAAGAAGATATAATGGATATGTAAACTCAAATAAGCCTACCATTGTCTTCATGATGAAGATTTCAATGATATAATTATTTTAAAAAAAAAATTAGAAAATAATAAGATCATGTAAGTTATCATATGTAAAATAAAGAGATGTAGATAAGAGATAATGGATATACAAACTCATATTTTGGTATATTTTTCAAAATTAAATAAGCATACCTTTATCTTCATGATGAAGACCTTCAATGCAAACTCAAATGTTGGATGTAAAAGGGATGATTGATTCCATTTAGAATGATCATATAAATAATGACCTAGCGTAACTTAACAAGTTTGAACCAGAGATGATTCTAATTTTTTTGAGTAACCATTCTAAAGGTTTGGTTTTAATAATAAATAAATCTGAGGTGATGATTGCTACACTAGAATCCTTTGATAATAAAAGCTGAGATTTAGTTTCTCTATTTATAATTATTAGTTTTTATGATAGTGAAAGGAAATGGGTTTTCAAATAAACTTTCAAATTTATGGTTTACAAAGTTATCAACATTATCAAATTAGGGGTCACTACATAGAAAATAGTCCAAACTCACCTAAAAGAAGGATACATAACTTCTACACAAAAGGTGGAAAATCTATGTGTGATAATAGGAGATGTTTCACAAATGATATTAGAGATTAAAATGCACCTTGTTGAATCTAATAGGATACTTGAAAAACTACAATTGGTGAATAGAGAAAATATTTAACAATGTTTCTAAGGATGTAGTTGTTTTTATTTGGAATTCTAGTTTTAAGAGAATATTAAGTTATGGTTGTTATATTTTAGTGTCTTGAATAGCTAAATGATAGCTAGAAGTTGAGAAGTTGTAAAATAGGTTTCAAAAACTTTAGTTATTTAATATCTTGGTTAATTATAGTTGAGGAATATTTTTCATTAATTTATGCAAAGAAAATTTAAATTTTTATATTTTTCTTCGAGATTCACTATTTTTTATTATGTTATAAAAACTTTGGTGAATGAAGAAATAGAAATTAAAAAACTAGTTTGGAGATTCAAATGGTATTTTGATTTAAATTTATTGTGATTTTCTATTGATTAAATTTTTGTGATAGTTTATCTCATAAATTTCAATTAAATATAAGATATATTATTTTTAGTAAATTAAATGAGTGAAGAATCATTAAATGAATATAATTTTGTCAGATAATGATCATTTAAACCTCTATTATTTAGTTGGTAGTTGATAAAATGTTTCAATTTTTTATGAATTGTGAGGTTATTTGGGGTTTTTATATTAAACTAGACAATATTTACAACTTAATATAACATTAAATTTTATAATTATGATCCTTTTCTATGTTTATAAAATATTGGTTTATTTTTCAAATAATTTTTTAGAATCTTAAAATGAAATATATTATGTATGATTAATCATTTTTATTCTAAGTGAAAAACATAGAACCATTAACTTATTATAAATATGAGAGAATTTGAATTATTAATATAAATAAATGGAGACTATTTTCTCATTTTTTTAAAATACCATCATTTAGTTGTAAATATATAACATAGAATAACACTAACTATAGGGTTGAATTAGTTAATAACTATAGAAATTAATTGTGTCTATGAAAGGCCAAGGTAACCATATGCTCGTATTCTTTTTATGAAGGTCTAAAATGAAAGGGTATCCAAAAAACCTCCTTAATCCTATGTCTGTGTCAAAACATGACCAATAAGAAAAAATGGCACTAGAAGGAAGGCCACACTAGATAATCCACTTAGACTAATCAAGTCAAGTTTTATTGGATAAAAATAACTATCACCTTTATAAATACATAGTAAATGAGAATATATAAAGGTATTTCTATAATATCTATGTTTTTAGAACCTCATCCTTGACTAATGATTAAAAAACATTGAATAAGAATGAGCACACAAGTAATCTAATGGTTGCTTGAGTTAATTAGTATTATATTGAAAAAATGATCAAAGTTACACATGACTCACCTAAGAATTCATAAAAATTTCTTTCAAATTTAATACAAGATGGAACTATGAATACATAGGAACATGTATCCACTTTCAAAGTTTTTTTGAGACTCTTGAATATAATACACGAAGATGTTTCTTGTATATTTTTTTGCTTCACCTTTGATACAATTTAAATAATATTTTTTAGTTTGTTAACGCAATATATTATTACTTGGATACATTTCAAAGAATCTTTTTTAAGAAAGCTTGGAGAGGAAATAGATCATAGTTTAAGGTTCAAATAATGTTTCATGATTAATAAAGAAATAAATACAACCACAAGAGACTTAAAAGAAATATTTTCAATGAATGTATAGTGGTATACATAAATAGTATAAACATAATTTCCATATGGATGATCACATGTACCTAGATGTCATAGATCTAATTATATCTATATTCAAGAGAATATTTTCTTAAAACAACCTTAGTATAAGGTTATGTAGAGGAAACTACAATATAAAGAATATTAATGCTTCAAGAATTTATCCAACCAATTGTTCAAAATATAGAGATGGTAGAAAATTTAGTATTACCATAGTTCATAAAATCCATACTCAATCATATTGCATCAAGAGTGTTAGATTTAAAATTGATGACATAGTTGGTAGAGGTCACCATATCAAAATTTAGTAAAAATTAAATAGAAATGAAAAATTTCACTAAGATGATGTTAAAAAGGAAAAATTATTTCACCAATTTTCAAATAAAAATTAATTTTTAAAAATTGAACAAATGGGAAGAAATTATTCCTTTCAAAGGAATAACAATTGAAATTAGAAGGATAATAACCAAAACAACAATAAAAATAAATTGGGGGTAATACTAGGACATGTTCTTCAAATCCACCTCTTTCTATAAACTTTGTGGGCATATCCTTACCCAATTGGTGTTCATTACATCACATTCCTACCCATTGAGAATGTGATTTTTTTGCATTTCATAATACCTTTGAAATTATCATGTCAGAGATGAAAATTTATGAGGCTATGCCAATGAATCAAGATAATCCCTAGGTTGGTGGGTCATCAAGCACTTCTACTATTATAATGGTTGAAAAAATGTTTTTCTTTCTGAAGATGATAATGAATGATTTGAATACTTATATTAGGTTCATGCCTTCCAATAACTCCAAAGAAATAGGAATGAGTTAAGGAGTAAGAAAATGACACCCAATACACCATCCACCCCACAAACTAATAAACATACACCTCCATATCTCAAATACAATAATAATCCACCTCCTTTAAAAGAAACTTTAAATTATGCTCAACCCACACATACTAAATTAGTTCTCTTCACTCTTCCTTATCTCAATATAGTATAATAGAAGACATGAAAAAAACTAAATCCCAAATGTCACTATAAGAACTAACTCAATTGACTAAAAAAAGAGATATTATCCTTAGATTCCTCTTTAATAAAGGGATATATAAGGTATCATATGCTAATATGATCACATACAAAGGAAAAATAGAAAACCCCCCATTCTTACTTAGAGTTAGAGTTTTTGGTAAGAATTTACATAGTTTTTGGTAGATTCAAGAGCATCTAATAATGTCATGCAGTAATCTATTTAAAAAAAAATAAGATTGATACCTCAAATTCTACTAATTAAGTAGACTAATTATAAAAAATTATATCTCAATTTTATAGGATAATTAACAAATGTCCATATCCAATTAGCTATAAATCCCTAAGCTCAATAATATATAGATAACCAAGTAATATAAATCATTGAGGCTTTAAGATTATTTTTAAGCATATATTAGTCTTTAGTTTTGAATACATGTGTATCCACTGATTTATCTCATATGTGGATACCATGAAAGGTGTATAAAACTATATATTTATTGATATAGAAAAAAAAAATTATGTCATTAATAAAAACAACCAAAAATGAAAATGTTGAAAAACCATTTGTGGACATCAGTGTATTTTAACTCTGGTTCAAACACTTAATTTTGTAATTTTTACATCGATGGAGACATATCTAAATAAGGATAAAGTAATAGGTTAGTATTGATTGATCCCATAAGATAAAAACATTTTATGCTTACTAATTTCAATTCGCATGCACCAAAAATAAAGTAGAATATGAAGCTTTGATTCTTGGCTTAATATTTTACATAAGTCATAATGACATGGCATTGAAAATTTATGGTGATTATAAGCTAATTTTTAATCAAATCTGAAGCATTTTTCATGCAATTTCAAGTTTCTTAACCATTATAATTATAGAACTTAGGATATTATCTATAATTTTATAGATTTTAACTTTTTTCCATTTAAAAGGAAAATAATAATATATTTAATGCTTTGGATACAATGCATCAATCCTCTCACTCCAAGATAAAACAAAAATGAAAAAATAAAAAATAAAAAATTTGTGACAACCTCACCACTTGATAACATAGAATATTTTTAGGTTTTTAGTGATGAATAACAAATCATTCAATTGCTCACTAGTTATAAATAATTAAAGGGTAAATTTTTGGATGAAAATGAACATATAGATATTATTCATGATGAATAAAATAGAATAATATAATTTAAAACAAAAAAACCATAATCTAATGATATTGATTGAAAAAATGTTGGACACTAGAATCAAAATTCTTGAGAAAATTCATGACTTGATTGAAAAATAGTATAATCAAATAAATTTAGGCACCCAAGAAGGATGACAGATGGTGAATTTAGAAAATACATGTTTAGAATAAGAAATAATAGAATATTCTAATTTTTAAAAAGAATTAAAATAAATTTTGGCCTGGTTTAATGAATATATGAAAACATTTTACCCACAATTAATAATATTCCACTTAAGCCAAGTTTATTCATTTTAAATAAAGATAAAGAAAAATTAATCCTATTTTATAACCCTTGATATATATATATATATATATATATATATATAACTTAACAAAATCCTTTCATCTAAGAACATCTTTCCTATCATATATTCTACTTGGCTAACCAATTTAGTTCCTATAAAAAATAAAAAGGAGAAATCAATTTACTTCATATATTTAAAAACCTTTATAAATCCTCTAAAAATGGCAAGTAACCCTTTCCTTATTTGGAAAAATAACTCCATATATTAAATGGATCTGAGACAATGCCCCTTATACATGGATTATAGTGATATAACCAAGTATTAGTAGATCACATAAAGATAGGTATAAAACAACCTTGACTTCTAAGTGGGGAAGTATTTCTTGTAAAATAATGCCTTGGTCTCATTGATGTAAGTAAAAACTTTCAATGAGATATGGAATTTGCATTTGGAGGTTTAGTTGGTAAATTCATAATTATATATATGGATGATATCACTATTTTTTTCTAAAAATAAGACTTAATTATTTTATCATTTATATCAAGTTTTCAAGAAAATTAAATAATATGGTATATTTTTTAATTAAGTAAAGAATAAAATTAGAATTGAAAAAGTTTAATTATTGGGTCATATAATTAATATAAATTTTATATTCATCACCTAACTAAAATTAAATCAATATCTAATATACCTTTTCCCAATATTAGAAAGGAGTTGAGGTCATTTTTTTTATAAGATCAATTTTGTAAGGTGATTTAATTCAATGTTTATAGAAATAGTGACGCATCTAAATTTAATGTTGAAATGGAATGAAAATGTGGAATGGAAAAAGGATAAAAAACATAATTTTTAGGAAATTAATAAAGGATTCATCACTACACTATTGTTTAATAGTCCAAATTATAAGTTATATTTAAATTTATACCTTTTTAGTCTAGAACATTCAATTGTAACTATGATAACTAAAAAATACTTGACAGAGGCTGAAATACCCATAAAAATCACAAGATTCCCCTTGAAGGATGTATAATTAAGGTATTATCTGATTGAAAAATTATCTAAACCCTGGTAAAAGTAATCAAGAAATTCAGGACTTACATTCTAAAAAATTGTGTTCATGCCATTATTATTAATCCCATACTTAAAAATCTATTAAATCATAAAAATGAGAGAAAAAAGATGAAAATGGATTTACATAATTTAATAATTCTATCAAGATATCAAACCAACAAAAATAATCTAAAGTCAAAGTATGTGCCAAATGATTATAGAAGGAAAACACATGATAAAACTAGAAGAAGAACTACTAAATGTTGATTACTAAGACATGATTTTAAAAAATAATATAAAAGACATAAAGAATTAATGGTATACATATATCATCCAATATATTATCCATGGAATTTTCCCTCAAAATGTAAATTTACTTAGTGGAAAGATTTAACACTGAATTCAACACATTACTCAATCACCAATAGATTGAATAATAACTATGAAAGATTATATTTTAGATGCCTAGATAAAATAAAGACACAATTGGATATGAAATATCTCCATGAAGGCTTTGGATATGGTCATTAGTACATAATATTCTTATAGTAGGCTATTATTTTCCTACCATTTTTAAAGATACTCACAAACATGTGAGAAGATGTCATGTATGTGAAATGTCAAGTTGAAGAGAAAATTATGTAGCAATGCCCCTATAAATATTAATATAAACACAATAGGACTAGACTTTATGTGAATGATATATCCTAATTCATCACTTGGTCATAAATTATTCTTAGCTACCACAAATTATTATACTAGGTGGATTGAAGATAAAACCATAAAACATAACATAGTAGAGGTGTGATTACATTCCTAGAACAGAAATTTGTTACAATAATTGGCATCCCTATGTATTTTTAGGTGATAATAGACCCACATTTAGGTCAACATAATTTATAGAGTGGGCATATGATTGTATATTGAAATTTGTAGACAACTACTACCTATAAGGGAATGGAGTAGAAAAATCAATAAATAAAACTCTAATTGATTTTATAAATAAAATTACATTAAAAAACCCTAAAGCATGGCATGCCATACCAAATTATTCCTTTTATTTAGATAATACAATATTAAAAAATTATTTGAAGACATCACCATTCATGCTAGTATATGGTAAAAAATAGTCTTTTTAGTCAACCTACTTCTCCCTACTTATCAGTTTATATAAGAATATAAAGTGGAATCAAAAGTAGTGAAATACATATTTAATAACATATTTAAAATGGATTAAATAAGAGATAAATATTTTGAATACTTAAGTATACATTAGGATGTAGTAAAGGTATGGGTTGACAAAAGAGCCACCAACAAAGCTTTCATAATTACAAACCTAGTGTTGATGTGGTGAAAATCCCATTAGAATAAGGGCCAACATGACAAATGTAAACCATTATGGTTGGGAGCTTATCAAATTTCAAGAATTTTGGAGAGGATACAATCACATAAAAAACTTTAGAAGGAATAATCTTATATTACCAATGAATGAAAAACACTTAAAACATTATTTTTTAGGTTGTTCCATCTAAACACTTTTTATTTTTCCTAGTAATTAATTTTTTTATTATTTCACACATGTTTTTCTTTTTTTATTTTATTGGATAGGATTGAGAGTGTCTCAACGTAGGTTTCCTTTTTTATAATTATATTTTTTTCTCTACATATAGTTAAATAAAGTGATCCTTATGAAGTCAATTTCTATATAACCTAAAGTGATGAAAGAAACACTCAAAATGGAAAATACTTTATATTATTCTCTATAATAAAGTATTAAGGTCAAGTGCTCAAATTATAAATGATCAAACCAAAACAAAGGAGAAGAAGGCAATATTAAGTAATTATTGTGAAAAGTAATTTATTCCTTTAAATTACACAATATTGAAAGAAAATTGAGAGATAATAAAAGTTATGCATTCTAACTGATAAAGGCAAATTTAAAGGTTAAGTCTGATATATGTTTATGAAATTGATTCAATACCTCTTGAGAATATCTTCATTAATCCCCAAAAGATGTAAGCATGTAAAGAGATGACTCAGGTAAATTATTTTATGGATATGAAAGCATATTGGTAGTAGATTATAGCCTAGAATAATTCAAATGAATCTCCATTGGGGCTATGAACACATAGATAGAAATATATTTATGCCCAAGTAAATAGGTAGTATGTATATTTAGTAAAATAAATAGACTTGTGTTGCTTAAAATAGAACTTAAGCCTATAACCTAAGCTAAAAGGCCTATTAATATCGATTAAATCTTGAAATCTATGCCTTTAAAATAGTTATCTTTCCTAAATACCATACTCTTAAGAAATTATTTATAATAAATGACATCTACTTAAATTTTACCTTCTTTTTTCATTAGTTAATTTGATTCATTTTTAACTTGATTAAAAAACTATAAATTCTTATTTATAAAAGTAGTTAGGAGTATTTTCATAATCATTTTCCATTTTTTGTCACTAACGGACTTAAGTTATTTCCCAAAAAACTCGGGGCCACCAATTTACATCTCTCAAAATGATAAGGAATACATAGGACTTAATAAATCATAAATCCATCTTTAGACAAAATCTTAGATTACATTACCCTAAAAAATTTAGCCTTTTTATTTTAAAAGTCTTATTTTCCCTTTTCAAATTGATGTGAAAATAGTTTTTATTGCATATAAATCTAAATTTGTCTTTGGGTTCAATTTTATTTATTTAATATCATGTTTTAATTTTACTTATTGGGTTTTTATTATTTATTATTTTGAAGACATAATTTATCCCTTATCTTTATTCTTAGCTCCCAACACCCAAAAGATAGTATATATTCACAAGAATCTAGGTGATGTTTTTTTTGCCCTCTATAAAATTGTAGGAATTCAAGTGGTAACTTCTAAACTCATAACCTCTTGAGATAAGTATTCCTAAATACATGATAGGGACCTAAGAAATAAACATATAACTACTAGATATTTTCATTAAGTGAACTAAAAACACATGAGATTTAATTGGTTGTTAAATTATTTTTTCCTTTCTCTTCTATGAAATCATGGGAGCACCATGTGTTCACGTAAAATATTTTAAATGCCACCATTTTTCTTTTTTTCTTCAATGGTTCATGTTTTGTATTTATTATTTCTCTTGATTGATTTACATTTATTCAGATTAAATTGAAATGTCTTGGATTCAACAAATTTTAATTAATGACGTGGTCATATTTAATGTGCATGTGAAACCACCACTTGGTTTTTATTTTAAATCAAATATTATTAATTTTGTTAACCAACATGGAAATGTTTGAATAGGTTCCACTAAAATTATAATTGAAAGTTGATTAATAAATAGGCATTTAGATTGGTATATTTAATTCCTTGTTTCAATAATGGCCATGATCAAGGATACTATAATTTAAGAGAGATAATTCAGATATATGGTGTTCACTCCATGAATTTTTTATAGAAAAAATTACAATCACTACTTCAAAAATTTCAAATAACTTAGATAATAGGGATTAAAAACAACAATTCACACGGAAAACTAAAAACTTCTATTTACATAGGTAAATATAAAAAATAGAGGTATATCCATGCATATAATTGATAAGAGACATTTTTAATTATTTTTATGTGAAGTATGGAGTATATACACCCCAAATGGAAGAATAATTTTAGATACTATGACATGTACTATCATGAAAATGCTAAAGATACCATAACAAGTGGATTTTAACTAGAAGGTAAAGTATAAAATATATGATGTACTAATAAATTTGAGAGAAAATACAAATTAAATGAGTAATAATCAAGATATTTCATATTTACTATGAATTTTCAAGGTTGTTATCAGGGTGAATATGGTCTTGTTAAATATATTCTTTGAAATAATCTAGTTAAAGAATGTTGATGTTTTTTGGCTGCCACTACTTCACAACCTCATAAAGGAAGGAAACCTTAAAAATTTGGGTTATTTTATTTATTTGTTTCTTCTAAAATGTTTTAATTAATGTAAATAATAAAAAATATTCCATATATGTTTTTATATTTGATTGATTATTTTTCTTATACACTACAATTCATTGTTAATTTGATCAATCCTTGGTATTGATTTTATAAGAATCCCATTTATATTATATGTTTTAATATTATATCTTGTGTTCTATAAAATAAATTACACCACTCAAATTACCCTAACATTTTCAATTAATTATACCCAATCATTTATAAGCCATCCATAATTCAAAGTATCCTTTAATTTCCTCCACTATGAGAGAAACCGTTTCAAAATATGTAATTTTATTTTATTTATAGGATAATGTGATACTAAAGGTATAAGTATGTTTTAAACATACTCATATCTTTCCCATATATGTAAATTATCATTTTATTATTATGAATATTTCCTAGCAATTGTCTATTTGAATTTCCCTAATCCTAAAACATAAAACTAGGCTATGATTTCTAAAGTGACCATTTTTATTGGAGAAGAGGTAATTAAAAAATTCACCATGTGGAAGAATAGAGGAGAAAATTTAATCCCTTATGACTTTGGAGAGAATATTTTTTTCAGTGGGATCCTCTAGAAAAGGTGGAGAATTATCTAAATTCCATTAGACATAAGGTTAATGTAAGGTATAAGGATCATCCTCATTCGAAGCATGACATTTTTTATGGATGAAGAATATAGTTAATAATAAATTATGAATTTGGTTTATGTAATATGATTTATACATTTAAGGACATTAAAAAAATGAAGCATTGAGGTTTTAAAATTATCATGATGTTTGGGATCTTGGAATAAATGATGAAGTAGAGAGTTCAAAATTAGTAACTTACTAGGATATTGATGTTTCACCCTTTGTGATCCCTCTAACCAATTAGTTTATAGTTTGACACAAGACTAACCATATTTTTTTATAAGTGATTTTTCTATTTACAATGATACTTGGTTCTTATTTTTTCAAAATAATTTCAAGAATGTAGTAGTTTATCAAAGGAAGTAGTTAATATAGTTCATATTGTTTCTTCTAATACATTTTATTTATCCCTTATTTTACATAATTTTTAAGTTGATATAGTCCATGTTGTTTCTATTTCAATTGATCTAGTGTCATTTACATTACCTAATCCATTAGATTTGATTCATGTTATTATTATTAATTCATCTAAATCACTCTTAGATTCAATTCAATTGGATCATACTCATGAGAATGTGGTTATATTAAAAGTGCATAAACTCATGTTTAGTATTAGACACTTGAAAATATTAGTTTTGACCAATACTTAGTATACATGACTATGTAAACATTAACTATTGCACACACTCTCTCTTAGAAGTTATCTTATCTATGGGCCTAACCTTATCAAATAATTGTCATTTATATAACATATTTACCTAGTATTTTATTGAATATTTTATCAACTCACACATATTTTAACCTAACCTCATATAATTTTTCCTAATTTATGGACACCTTCAGCCATAATCAGATGGATCCCATTATTAGAGCTATCTACCTTGGCTGAACCCATTCATGTACCCTTTAATGGTTATTTTCCCAAATTAAAATCCTTCATATGGGTTATCATGTATGTTTCACATGTTGGATTAGAGGAAAATTACCTTAATATTTAACTATATTATCATATCAAGCCTAAGCTTATTCCTATCTATCACTAATAAATAACACATTTGTTATTCTTCTAGACATTAGGAGGAACTACCCTAAAACTTCAATATTTGAAACACCTCAAAGCAAAAATCCCTAAACCAAGTTTCAATACCATTGCAAGCTCAAAATCATAGGTTGTCAAGTGTTGGAATCCATACACAAGATTATAATTCATGCTAGTATTGCATTGATTTCATACACATAGATAGGTGAGAAAACTATGTTTGGTCTTACCCTTCTTTAGAGTATTGTAATATAGGAAGTGTTTATCCACTTAGTATGGGGTGGTTGAGGTTAGATTAACCCATCCTTTATAGTCCATTTTCTAGTTCACAATGGTCTAGAAAGTACAACCTAGGGTTTTGAAGCAAAGATAAGTAAAATAAATTTATTGTAAGTGTGAAGATATATAAATACAAAGGATATTTTTACGTACATGAATATAATGATCCAAATTATCACAGACATACATAGATCCCTTGGATGAATCTAGATACCACAAGTGTCAAAGAAGTACTATACTCATCCTATTGAATTTCATAGTCTCTTTCCTAATTAGAGTCAACATAGAGATGCTATAGAGCCTATTTGATGATTGTACACTATCAAAACCTATAAAAAAACATAAATAAGTTAAGTACCCTATGTTATGGGTCATTTCCATAAATAGTAAATTATAACAAATTAATCATGTACTATGTTTTTACATTCACATTTATTTAATTTATATTATTTTATAAAATATAGATTAGACTCAATGTTTTAGCTTATTTATAACACTACATCTAAATTAAGATAAAACATACTTATAAACTCATTATTTATATTGAACATAAAAGAACCCTAGGTTCCCTTATGGTTTCCTTTCTCTATCCCAGGGTTTTAAATTTTTGTATTTGCATTTAATTTTCTAATATGATTTATGATATCCTCTCTAGCTGTTATTTTTATTATTCAATTTTAATCTTTAAAACCCTAGATTTATTTTTTTAGCATAATAAACCATAGGTCCCTTAGGGTTTTCCTTTACATTATTAAGGTTACAAATTAGTGTGTTAGGGTATAAAATTTTGATTTAAATTTTTTTATTTCCCCATATATAGCACATTAATATATCTTTGGATCTATCCCTCATTATTTTTTCATAATTGTATTATATGTTATATAAGAAGGATATTTATTTATCCCTCTAAGAAAAATTTCTAGGTTAAGTGGTGCTGAAACTGAGCATAATCAAAATTATTTAGAACAATTAACTATGTCTAAAATTACTGAAATGAAAGTTCCTCCTTCTATTGATGCAAATGTTAATAATGAACACATAAAAGTACAACATATTAATAATAATAATTTTAAATAACTTGAAACTATTTATCAAGATGGAAATGAACATAATAATGAATATCATGATATAATGCATCATAATGATCTAGATGATATAGACCCTGACCAAGTTGTGTCTCTTTCTCAAATCCAAGAATTAATCCATATACAACCTCACAATCTATACAAGGTATTAAAAATAATCCTAAAAGTTAAAAATTTAAATAATGACAAGGTTATCACATCTAAGGAAAATAAAATAGGTGTCTATACTACTAATAATGTTGTTACTACTCATATGTCTAGACATATGGTTACACATGTGATTCCTACCATGGTTTAGGGGAAACATAAGGTTCTCTTTAGATGATTATGACTATCTATACAAAACATACTTTTATACCTCCTATAGTTTCTACTCATGTGACACCTTCCTCTACTACATAGTTTTTCATGACTATTTCTCATATTATTATGTAAATGATTCTTGATCTTCAAACTAAGGTTTCACATTTTGAATAATGTTTTTCTAAAGTAGGTCATTCTATTGATTCTCACACATTATTAAATAACCCATTGGACTCTAATATTTCATATTATCCCTTACCTACATGACTGGTGTTACCTAAGATCACATTATATGATGGAAATGGTGATCTAGAATATCACCTTCAAGCCTTTCAAGTAGCATGTTTGGACTATGCATCAAATAATAAGTTATTAACTATTATACACACATAAATTAACATTTAAGATAAAAATTTGTACTATTACCACTCCTTATATTGTAAATACTAAAATATGATTTATATATTACATTAGTCTTGTACGCTTAGAAAATACCTATTATTGTTATACCTTTCAATTTTAGACCTTGCCATTGCTAAAAGGATCACATTTACTATATCTTTATAATTATTTATTTATCTATTAGTTATTAGAATGTTATTCTAATGACCTAGGCCTTCTATATTATGCAAAAAAAATTAAACTTGATTATTATTGTTGGGAGAAGAAATTGGATATTAAAGATATGTAGGATATTTATCTGTATTTATGTGTTATCAGATATTTGTCAGATATATGTATATTTTGTCCTATCTCCATGAATTGTAATAGGTTATAATATGAACAAACTCATCTTTTAGCATCAATTATGAGAAGAATATGAACATTCATAGACTGAAAATGACTATATATATGTATGTTTGTAAGAAGAAGAGAGTTTCACCTTTGAAAATATCAATAGAGACTATTTTGGTTATGGTTACCTATTGTGTTTCTTACTTTGTGCCTTGCATGTATTCTCGTGTATAAGGTTTACCTTATTTCTATCTAATTTAATATAAATTATCTATAAATGTTAATGAAATATTGGTTACTCCTAGTTCCTACCTAATGCATATCAGTTCATCTTTATTATGTGTTTATTTCCTTCCTTTTCTCTATAGTATCCTATGCACTAAATAAAAACTTATCTATCCTCATCATTGGCATATTTTGATGCCTCAAGATCATCTACTAATAATGGTGTGGTGAGTATGGAAACACTCCTTCTAGAGGAAACTATGCTAATATGGTCACTTGGGCAAAGAGATATTAAGACATGGTTAGACCAAAAAGTATGTAATTTCATAGAAGAAGAATCTAAATGGACTGGTCTCACCACATAAGAAATCATTTGAGAGCATATCTATGGAGAGATTTATGAAATAGTTTGGTTTGAGTTACCTAAATTGTTGTCTAATTAGTTATCATGTTTTTAATACTATTACTTTAACCCACACATTAAATAACAATAATTTGGATTGAAGAGAAGATATATCAGTTACAAAAACTAGAAACTAATTGGATGAGGGCAATAGATTATTGGGTTGTTACCACCATAATAGATACATCATCAAGTTTGTAGTAAAAGTACACATAGATTTCAAATCTTCATAGGACTTATTTCTCTGAGGAATTATAGAATTTTTTTTCATCAACTACTTCAACTTCTGAAGATGTTAGTTATAAACAAGGCCATGGTACTTACTCCAACCAATATGGAATAGTCACTTTGAGTCTAATTTTTTATATTTTAGTAGAAGTTTTTAGCCAAGCAGACATGAAGATAATATTTGGTAAGGTTCATTTTTAGATAAAGTGTATTGTTGGGTACTGAAATTCAAAAAACATAATTTTTAAAGGATTTAAAGGCCATAGGTATTATTAAAACTAAGGAAATAAAAGAGGTAAATGTAGAAAAAAAAAGTATGAACATTGACTTTCCTAGCGCACAAAGTAGTATGCAAGCAGGATTGCCCATAATGTAGCCTTATATTTTAATAAATATGCATAACATCCTATCAACATAAGTTTACACAATGGGTCATATATGAGTATTTATAAACCTAGTAGTGTATGATGGGTATATGGACCCTAAATAGTACTTACTAACCTATGAAATGAGATGGCAAGATAAGGACATTACTAATGAAGTCATCTAAAAGTGTGAGTTATTAGGAGAAATATCTATAATATCACTTGAGTTCATATACCATAGAAAAATATAATGGGAAAATATAAAATAGGTTAAGGAATGGCTCATCTCTGAGTTTAAAATAAAGAAATGCATAAGTCAAACTATTCAAGACTTAAAGGAGATAAGGTAGAAGTTGGGAGAATTAGTCTATGACTATGATCATGGATTCTTTAATGTGATGAATAAGGTAGAATTTTCCTAAATAGACAAATATGAAGCTGCATAGTTTATCAAAGGACTTCAATCCAAAATCATATTTGCCAATACACAAACTCAATATGCTACTAAAGCAGATGCTAGAGTTATTACACTATGAGTAGATTATATTGAAAACTATAGAGAAGCTCTTATTATAAATTCAAAGATTGAAAACACACTAAAGGATTTTATGAAGGGAATTGATCAATATCATGAAGTACATAAATCTAAATTGAATTTATAGTGTATGGAGTATAGGCAAGAAGGACATCATAAGAATTATTATCCTAAGATCAAGATAGAGTTTTATTAAATCTATTAAGTATTGGGGCATGTAATAACATAGTTTCATCTCTTGTAAGAGTATGTCAAGAACCCACAAAATTTGTATAATAATTTTTACAAGTCACACAATCATGATGAGAAGAACTATAGGGATTTATAGGAGATTAATACATCACTAAAAACATATTCACCATTGCTTCCCATCAAGTGTCCTCAGTGAAGAAAATGATTCTAGGCCCATAGGTTAATAAAGGTTTTGTGACCCAAGTAGGTCTATAATGGATTCCTAGTTCATCACAATACTGACCTCAAGGTTTAGATGGTTAGACCCCTTCTTCACCAATTTAGACATCACCATCTCTTCAATACTAGTATGCAACACCTTGGAGCTCATCCATGATGCAATAGCCAAAAATAAGTTAGACCCCACTAGTTTAACAATAAAAATTCAAAATTAGAGATAATACCAAAAAACATTAGTATTAAAACACTGTGTAGTAACAAGGAGGATATATAAGAGGTTATTAGTCTAATAAAGGAGGATATCGAGGTAGATATAGAGGAGGTTATGAATAAGGTAGAGGAAATAACTATCAATGGATTCCTTTGAAATGATACTTGTGTGGAGAGTACGATCATGTCCAATGAAATTTCCCTTTGAATACCCAAAGATAGTCTTACTATGTATACTACAAAATATATGGCCAACACAAGATAGAAGATTATCATGTCTTGGAAAAGAAAAGAAAAGATAAGGCTATTAGGAATTTTATTATGGTGAATGCATATCTTAAGGAGGATGCCTTCTTGAATGTTATCACATGACACCAAAACTTAGAAATAGGTTTTCCTCCTCTTGAAATGCCTTAGGATCAAGGAATCAGAAAAGCAAAACAAGATAAATACCTAGACCTGGCTACAAAAAAGGAGCTCATGTATGAATATATATATATATATATATATATATATATAGATATATATATATATATAACATCAAGATACTACTGAAGGAGATGTTACATCAATATATTCTCAAATCTATGGGAAGATCATGTGCATTATATGTCAAGATGGAGTTGTCACTATGCTAACAAATCTTTTAAAAATTTGAGGCACTCTACATAATAAAGACATCTCTTAGAATATCATAAAATTGCTACATAATCTATTAGAGTATGCACAAAAAATACAACACAACACAAAAAATATGGTTTGGTACATCAAAATATATAAGCCATGGGATGTAGATGTATGAATCAACATTAAGGTTACAAACTATGAAATTCCAAATGTTGTCTTTAATTTTGGTAACACAATCAACATGCTTCCTAGTTCTACATGGGAGGTTATTGGATGAGAATTTTTAAGCTATATCTTAGTGATTCTGAGCTTAGATAACTATGGAAGAGTTAAGCCCATTGGTAGATTAGAAGACATTGAGTTTAAATTTGTAAAACTAACCCTACAAGGTGAATTTGAAGTCATCGATATGAAGATAATAGAAACACATTACCTTGTGTTTATTGGCAAGAAATGGGAATATGATTGTCATATGACTATCAACATGGTGTAGAGTCAATTAAAATCATGATATGGAGATAAGGTTATCACCATTCCTCTAAACAGAGTGCACAAACCTTACATCATTTTGGCTAAACTAGATTCTCCATATGTTACATAAGAAACTAGTTGGATGAAGATGAACTCTCAAGAAAACCCAAAAGCTCTATGTGTAGCTAAGTTTAACTTATTATATGAGCATACTATACCTCAGGTATAATCATTACTCACTCAATAATTAAATACATTATGATAATGGAGGCCTTAACTAGTAGTTATGCAATCGATGGTAACCTAGTTTGTCATAAATTATTATCTATATATGTCTGTTAAACCCCTACTCAGTTAGAAGTTGACTTTATCTATCAATCAAATGATGATATGTAGGACAATATAAATCTAACTAGAGACTGCACTTTTCCTTGGGAAATATCTTCATCTATTAGTGGAGACTTAGACATGCACCTATTCAACTGGGATCGAGGCAATCATGAACTCTGACCTATGAGAATGGTATTTGCACATGAAAGACAATTTTTTGTGTATTATGCAATTGAGGATATCAATAAGTTCATTCTACACTTATAATTTAATGTGCCTACCATCATCTATTAGGTTAGTGGTTTGAATTTTACTTTAAATGGAATTATAGCTACATGGTGGATAATTCATAGAAATGATTATCTCAAGTAGGATGATGCCTATGAGCTCATGAATAGTATTTTCCAACTATTGTAGATCATCAAAATCAATTGGCCTTTCTTCCAAGAAGGTGAGTGACCTAAAATTCATATTCATAAATGTGTTGAAGTCTAGACTAAGGAACATGTGACACTAAAGTAATTAGTTCATATTTTCATTATACACCTTCTCCTTTACCATCATCATGGTATATGCATCAAGAGCAAAAGAGGGAGATAAAACATTGGGTGTAGGTGCAAAGTTATTGTATATAAACATTTTTTTTTGAATTTGATAACCCTATGTTTCACAATGCACTCCTAAAAATCAAACATTTTTTATGACATGGGTGTGCAGAAGATATAAGCACCATGATGGAATCTACTACATAGAAAATTCTAGCTTTTGATCTCAATTTGGCTTTACAAATATATAAATCTACCATAAAAGAATAAAAATATCTTATGAATCCATGCCACTAAATAAAATATGAATAAGAGGAAATTAAAGACTCTCATTTTGATGATGATCTTTATTTGAATCTGAATGGCTAGTAGAACCAGTAAAGGACACTGCCATAAAATCAAATGAAGAAGACAAGCTATGTAGCATATAAATTTTAGAACAAAAAGGGAATATAATGATACAATAATATATTGATGAATAAAAGTTCAATATTTACCAATATCCCATTAAAAATCATGTAGCAAACATTAGAATTGAAGAGGTTCCCAAATTGGCACATATAAGTGATTATTAGATAGAATCTAAAGTTTTTAAAGTTATACAACTCTTGCAAGATTATCAAGATGTTTTTTCCACTAAATTTTTAGAGGTCTAAGGAGTTGATCCATATCTAGGGAAAATTCATATCAAACTCAAGGAGTGCACATGACCACAAAGAAACTAACATACAAACTAAATCCAAACATGAATATGAATGTGAAGGCTAAACTCAAAAGAATACAAGATGTAGGTATAATTTATCATGTATAAAATGTAGATTATGTTAGTCCTATGGTATTGTATCCCAATAAAATAAGGGATATTAGAGTATGTGGGGATTATCTCAGTCTAAATGATACATGTGTAAATGATCCATTCCTAACTCCTTTCATAGATGACATTTTAGAATCTATTGAAGGCCATGAAGTCTATTATTTCTTAGATGGCTTCAATTAATATCATCAAATACCCATCGTATAAGAATATAGATCCAAAATGACAATTTTCATGGAATGGAGATCCTTTGTCTATAAGGTAATTCCTTTTGGTCTTAAAAATACACCTATGGTTTTCTTTCATGCAGTGTTGACTACATTCAAGGACTTCATTCATGACTTCCTAGAATTCTATCTTGATGATTGGCCAATTTTTTCCTTGTTTAAATAACATTTATCTCAATTATGCCTCATGTTAGAATGATGTTAAGATCTGTGCATTGATTTAAATTTAAATAAATATCTCTTTTTTACACCTTTTGGGGTCTTGCTAGGCCATGTAGTATGCAGTGAAAGAATTTTGGTCTATCAGGCAAAAATTATAGTAATTCAAAGTATACATCCACCTATCAGCTCCACAAAATTATGATATTTTATGGGTCATATAGGGTACTATCATAATTTTATCAAATAATATACATCCATTTCATCTTCATTGGAATCCTTACTCACAAAAATATGAAGTTTATCTAGACCTTAGAGTGTCATGTAACATTTATCAAGCTAAATTAGAGGTTAGTTGTTATGCCCATCCTCATCTTTCCACATTGAATCAAGTGCTCTCATGTGCATATGGATGACTTAGGCATCATATTCGGTGTTGTGCTTGTGTAGATAAGAGATGGTGGAATCAACCATCCTATTCATTTTTCAAGCCACAAACTATCTAACATAGAAAAGAACTACATAACCACTGAATGAGAAGAATTGGCTATAGTGTTTGTATAACATAAATTTTAACACTATTTTCTTGCAACATCTTTCAATGTTTCTAATGATCATCAATCTCTATGATACCTTGTCAACAAGCCCATGTTAATAGGACACAACTCTAGGTGGTTAATGTTATTTTAGGAGTTTTGGTTTCACATTAATTTCAAACTAGGTAGAGAAAATGTGGGACCGGATCATCTTAACCACATTCCTAATGGAAAAGAACCAGAAGAATTATAATAAGACTCTAGTGATGCTCATCTCTTTTGATTTTTTTTATTCTTCAAAATTTTAAAGCAATTGACAATTTCATCAAATAAGGAGTATTCCCTGCATACTATCAATAATGTGACAAGAATTAGTTTATCACTATAACTTTACCATATACCATCATCAATGGGATTCTATATTATTTAGTGAAGGATGAAGTATTGCATAGGGTGTTATAAAACATGAATGACCTCCAATCTTGTAGAAGGCACACAAAGGATTATTAAGAGGACATTTTATTATAGATGCTACTTCTAGGAAGCTATTACATAGTGGGTTATGGTGGCCAAATATTTTTTAGGATGTACATATAATATTGAAGCATTATGATGTCTACCAATGCATTAGTAAACTGCTACAAAAAAATAAAATGCCTTTTCAGCCTATGTTAGTCGAGAAATTTTTTAAACAATGGGGCATTTACCTTGTTGAACCTATTAATACATTAATAAAATGCAATAAATCAAGGTATATTATCACTATGACCAACTATTTTACCAAGTGGATTAAATTTATTATGACACCCAACTATGGTGTGAAGGACACAATGAAGTTTCTCTATGTGAACATTATTAAAAGGTTTAGATTCCCCATAAATCTTGTTAACAAATAAGGAACATAGTTCTTGAACAACACTATTAAGGCTCTTATTAAGTAATTTATGGTTTCTTATCATAAAATCACTGCATACCAACCACAAGCCAAAGGTAAAGTTGAAGCTTCAAACAAAGTGTTGGGTAAAATGTAAAAAAAAATCTACAACATCAACAAGGATGATTAGGAAGATCACATTCCTAAAATTCTATAGGCATATCACACACACTAAAAGAGATCCACCATTTTTATTTCATTCTAATTAGTATATGGAATTGAAGCAATTATGCCAATGGAATACTTAGCACCTAATCTATGCATTGACATGGTCATGAGACTAGGGGATCATGAGTCTCTCACCAACAAACTTCTCCAGTTGAATAAGATGGATGAGTATAGACATATAACATAATTGATGTAGGAAGTTCACAAATAGGTCCATAAAGCATGGCATAATAGGAATTGGTTTCATAATTAATTTCATAAAGATAAACTAGTCTTATTATATGATAGTTATTTTAGAGCATTTCCAAGCAATTTACAAATCTGATGGAAAGGGCCTTATGTTATACATGAACTATAACAACAAGGAACCATGGTTTTAAGATATCTTCAAGGAAACATTTTACTAGGGTGGGTAGATGGCTATAGGGTTAATCCCTACTACCAATAGTTGAATTGATCTCATTCTACTAAGTGAATGGGTGCTTAGTAAAACCATGCAGATTAGGATTTGTCAATTTTGCATATTGGTTTTTGTGTGTTTATTTTTTTATTTGTGTGTTTGTATATGATCTCTTCATTACCATTCAATAACTAATATACCAATAATATCATGCACTAGCCATGCATAGGAAAATCCACATGTACCAGATGGATGTCAATAGGAGTGAATGAAATAAATTATGTCCAAGAAAGGTAAAAATAAGTCACATCAATAATATCTCCATCGTATAATGGCCATCCGTTAGAAGTAAATGCTAGATCCAAGGTTTTATTGACTTTATCTTAAAAAAATTGGTGGCCCATCAACATCATCCACTCATACCCCTATACAGATAACAAATATCATAATAGTGTATCTCCACATGTGTTCCAATGACTAACTATCTTAATTTCCAAATTGGATTGGATTTGCCAGATCAACCATTACATTCATTATGAGTGGATATCTAAGTATGGAATTTACATAGAATTGAATAGGCATGAAATCTATAAAGACCAAGTTAGAGAACCAAGTTTGAATTTTATTCTTTCACATAATTTTCATAACCTATAATTGCAAAAAGTTGAGCTAGTCTTATTGTGCAAAGATCCATCAGAGCATCAAGTGAAATCTATTAAAAAATATGGATACATCATGACTCATCAAGGGACTCACCGATGCAAAAAATAAGAAATGAGAATTGATATGGATCGTATCCAAACAAATTTTAATGATCTAGATCTATTTGACTTCTTATGACTATTGGAAGAAATTTTATTTTGCCTAAACTTCATCACTACTATGAAACCACTCACTCTCATAGCACCCCCATTGATTTCCTAACATAGATGTCAAGAACCTAATTTAAATACCAAACTTACATGAACTAGGGGAGATTTTTTAAGTATTATATGGATGATATAATGATGGTAATATCTACCTTGGTCTAGACATCACCATTTTCATCAACACAAAATCTATGGCCTAAGCTTTGGGTATGTGTACATGAGGAGACTCCCTATCTCCATACAAGATGAGAATGCCTCCTATTATAAAAGAAGTCTAACATTTATATCTTTGGAGATTTAGAGGGATCTCAATTGATGAAATCCCTAATGAGCTAGTGTGCATCCTCATGGAGTGCATCATAAGAAGGTTTTGGTAGATGACTAAGTCTACAAAATAAATAACAAAAGGGGTCATGGACATCACCCATCATATGATCCATAAGAAATAAAAATTTAACTAGATAGATTAATTCATATAAGATCTAGTCATAAATATTGATAAGTGTCACACCTTTCTAAATAAGACATTTCAATACCAGTTCCTCATCTTCTTGTTTTGATTCATGCAATGGAAATCCCTAGAGGGAGAAGTGTACACTAACACAAATTATTAGCTAGCACAATAATTTCCTAATATAATTAGACATAGGAACATGAATTCTTAGCACATGAGGGTAAATTCAATGTATGGAGGGAGGAGTTTTTGGAATTAATTGCTACACATCTTTGGTACCACTAAACATCATGAAATATTTATGCCAACACATAACTATCACCTTGCTTTCTAAAGATGTTTTCATTCACATCCATGAGTTACCATAGTCTACCTTCACACCACTTCCATTATTTATCACCATAGACATGGACCAGGTAGAAGTTGCCAAATAGAAATATTTCATATCTAGGCATATGATTTAACTTCAAGCTATAACACTTGTTATAGCCATTCCTATAGTGAAACAACCCAAAGAAGCCACCAATTTAGAGTAATAGAAGGGAAACCATAAGCTTTCTCTAAAACATTAATCAACATCCATACATTTGAAATGTAAGACATGTATCATGGTGACTTAGTTAGATGACCTGAAGGTGCCCTAGATTTCAAGATTGTGTAACCTTCCATAAATGGACATGGATGAATAGGAAGTTAATCAGGTCATGATTTTAGACATGGATGGAGATTTTTATGATAGGAAAGAGGAAAAGGAATTATTATTCTAGAATGCTATGCACATAGTTCAAGTGTAGAATTAGGTTCATCTAAAACTATGGGTGGACCTTCCATCTTACCCACCATCTATTATCGTTGATACCATAAAAATATAAGTGGAGTAGATCTAGTTGAAGATCAGTTTTTTCCAGCCATAACCTACTCCTACCTTTATAGCTAGGGATATATTTACACCCCTTATATAAATCCCACTAGAATTACTTATATGTAGACCCTAAATAAGGAAAAAGGCTAGGGGATCCCCTATACTTGAAGAATGCACATTCGGATGACCAACCACCATGCAGGAAGCACAACTTACCCCTACCTCTACTTCACCACCACCTAAATGTAGAATGTTCACTCTCAAATGTAATAAGGAACAAATTTATATCTCATAAGTCTAACCAAGTGATATTCCACCATCACCACATTCCTAAGAGGTGAAACATCTCACACCTAAGTAACCCACCATAGAATAACAAAATGCCTCATGGGAAGAAGTAGCTCACACAACAAAACTATGAGTAAAGAAGGAGGATGAGAAGTGATAAAAGGAGTAAGCTTAACAAAAATAGGAAACTCAATAAGTTAAAGAAGTCAAGGATGCACAAAAGGCCAAGGACACAGAGGCTGATAGACAAAATCCCATGGATGTGGCTAAGAAGGCCTAGGAAGCTATTGATGTAGACCAAAAAGTATAGGAAGAGTAAACATACAATGAAAAATAAACTGAGCTCACTGCCAAGGTTAAGGTAAAGAGAAAAGAAACAAAAAAAATACATAGTATCCCAAGCATGATAGGCCATGCAAGCTAAAAAGTGCACAAAGAAGCAAGCAAAAGAAGCTATAAAGAAAAAGAAGGAAAAAGAAGATGAAGCCCTACACTAATAACTAACATAAGCACAAGTATAAGCATAGGCCTAGGATATATAGGAATAATCTAAGGATACAACCCTGGTATAATAGAATAAATAAGTAGAAAAACATGAGAATAATTTACAAGTTAAGGAAGAATAATAAAAAAAGCAAGTTGCATAAGATAAACTAAAATTTAATGCACAAGAGGAGTAGGAATTAAAAAGAAAGAAGGATGAAAATGTTTTATAGTAACTCAAGCTCATTACAAAGGCCATATCATAGAAATAACAAGCAATAGATAATCCATAGTTAGGACTAGAGTATCCACCACAATAAGAAACATCAGTTGTATCTCAGATAGGTCTTTAACTCCTAGAGTTATGATTAGGAAGATTTTTGCTCTAAGATGTCCCAATAATTAGTTCTAGATGCACCACATTTTATATCCCACTTACCAAAATACCATTTTCATATCCTTTAGTAATTATTAGTATATTTGTGGCACTCTCTCTTAAGCAAGAAGTTTACTTAAATTTCTCTAGGGTCTAACTAAAGAAATAATTAGAGGGTCTAGAAAATTTTTAAGAGTTAATTGCATAAAAGGCTACCCCTTAGAGCTAGAGCTAGATCAATCCAAGGTAGAGAACATGAGGTTAAAGGCTCACCTTCATTAATCTAATAATATGATCCAAGATTCCTACCTAGAGTTGGTTACTTAAGCAATTAGGGACCAAATCATATTTGACCAGTGCAAACTCAAGATGTTGGTCTCTAAGTTGACTAATGACTAGTGTGTAGCTCAAAAACTCTACACAATTGGCACAATGGCCCACGATTTGAAGACCAAGGTATCCACACTAATCACCTTATTATAGGAGTACCAAGGCATGACCAACATTGCCTCACTATAAGTACAATAAGTTGCATGTACTTTCCTATAATAGAAGTAGTAACTAGATAGTTCTTTATCCAATTCTAGTATAATTTTTACAATAGCCACCATTTAAAAAATAAATATGGGTATGCACACCACTTATATATATGATAATGAAAAATCCCTTTATGACTTGTTAAGTTTTAGAGATAATGTGCATGAGAAACTCCTTAACTAGAAAAGCAAGCTTCTGTGTAGTTCATTCATAGGTCTCTAGGCCCAATGCCATGTAGACAAACTAGAGAAGCTAAGTGATAAAATTAAAATGAGTGTGAAAAAAACTAAGGTATCAATGAAAATCACTATTGACTTAGATTTTAAGTAGATCATTAGATATCATGCATCATTGTGTACCCTATTGTGCATGGTCTAGGAAGTTATGCTTGACTAGCATGCATATAAGGCCACTTTGTCTCCATTTTACAATGAGGTTGCCTAGATCCTCAAAACTCTAGTGTAAAATCCACCATTTAAAATATAATAATTCATCACTCAAAATAAGGATACACAATCCAAAACCAAGGACTCTTCTGCCCAATCATAATATGTGGCCATGCCTCTTCCATCAAGCCAAGTACTGTATAAGGTGCCAATTTTGTAAAATTTTGTAAAAATTTTTTTATTGGGGATGAATAGTAAGACAAGAAGGTTAGGATGGTTAAAAATATATAAAGGGTGGCCACTTGGTTATGCTAGCCTATTGAAAACTCAAAATAGAGGCAAGTTGGTATGTTACTTAGTTGAAAATCTAAAAGGGCAGCTAAGTAGTGTGCAAGAGGTAAAAACTAAACATGGTACATTAAGTGATTATTAAAAATCATACTATTATAACTACTTTGTCATCATCTACCCTTTGTGTAATTTTAGTATATCATGTGATGTTATCTCAGGATGAGACAACATTTTATGTTTGGGAAAGTGTTGGGAGAAGAAATCAGATAGTAAATTTATGTATGATATTTGTCTATATTGATCATTATCGAATATTTTTCAAATATATGTATATTTTTTCCTTTATACATAACTTATAATAGGCCAAAATATGAACATACTCCTATTTTGGTTCCATGTATGAGAATAATATGAATAGTCATAGGCTAAAAATGACTATAAATATGTATGTTTTTAAGAAGAGAGTTCCACATTTGAAGAGATAAATAAAGACTATTTTGGTTATGGTTACCTATTATGTTTCTTACTTTTTTATTTGTGTGTGTTCTAATGTATATGTTTTATATTGTTTCTATCTAATTTAATCTAAATTCTATGTAAATTTTAATGAAATACTAGTTGATCCTAATTCTTACCTAACACACATTAATTCATCTTTGTTATGCTTCTATTTTCCCACCTTGTAAATGAATTATCTACGCTAAAGTAAAAATTAGATATCGTCATCCTTATCATGTTTTAATGATTCAATAATCTCTGCTAACAATTATCCTTCATTACCAATTCTAGACATATACCTATTTTATAGATTCATGTATACTTGTGTCCCAGGTGAACATATGCATCAACACAACTATCCACATTCCTAAAAATAATCTAGTTCCAAAAACTCATTCAATTTTCAAAATAAAGGTATCAAAAAGGTTATCCCAAGTCCTTTAGTGTGATATATTTACAAAATGCATTGGCATATATGCAAGACAATCTTCATTCATTCCTCAGCTAGAAATCACATACAAATCACAAGTAAATATACCAATAATCACTTAATCAACAATATAAATTATAAAATATACCCTATTTATCCCTGTTTCCATATTATTCATAAGATATATCTTTCTATAAATTTTAAGCATTCAAAGAGTTTTCCATGATCAATATTTCCCAAGTTAAAATTTAGGTCACTATATGTCTTTAATTATCACATATTGCACCCTTGTACACACATAAGCTAGCACATATGGGATAAATACATAAATATAAGTCCCTCTTAATATTATTGTCTATGTATAAAATTCCCATTGACATAGGTTTCTTTAGGGTTAACTCAA
This sequence comes from Torreya grandis, assembly GCA_037957365.1. Lineage (NCBI taxonomy): Eukaryota > Viridiplantae > Streptophyta > Pinopsida > Cupressales > Taxaceae > Torreya > Torreya grandis. The sequence goes on along the minus strand of JARHVA010002292.1, from coordinate 255,813 downwards.
AACTGTGATCCCACTAACAAATTCACTCCAAGGGTGTAGAGCTAGGTTTTGACCATTTGACAAAGAGTGATAGCCTATGTGCAAGATATGAAGGAATCAAAAGAAAGGAAAAAAATATAGTAAGATCCAATTGATTACATCCAATTATATTCAATATTTCATATAGGAAACCTATGCTATAATTAGACACCTAGATTGATGCAACTATCTAGATCTAACACAAGTGTTCAAGGCCACAAGAAAGACATTTCCAAAATTTGATGACTATTCTAAGATCATTTTATAGTCCACTTCCAAATTATTATTATTCATACATACATACACATAGTAAACCATTGAGGTATCATTTATATCAAATTTATTGTAATATATCAATAGTTTTACTTTAATAATTCTACCAATCTCAATTGTATAAATTCATAATATTGTTTATGTGAGTTTTCTATTAATTAGCGTAGTTATTATATTAGTTCACCACCCTTGTGTAAATTATAATTTAATATTATTAACTCTAGATAGCCACATATTTAAATTTAGGGTTAAAAATTAGTGAACCTGACATAAATTTTAATTTGTCACATTTTTTAAACTGGACCTTTGGTCTCCAAACCCTAGTTGACCTAGGGTTTCTTGATTTCTTATTTTCATGCATTTTGAATTCTACTTTATAGTATTCAAACTTTAGAAATTATACTTTATATTTCCTAAAATTCATATTTAATATGTATATATTTGTTGAACATTTTTTTCCTTTTTTCTGTTTACAATATAAAAAATATCAAAACCACAAAACTAGAAAATGATCCTAAAAAAATAAAACTCAAATTTATCTTTACCAATATTGTTACAATAATATGGAGCATATTCCTCTAAAACCTAAGGAGTGTGATATCTACCATCCCTCTAACCATTTTCATGATACCACGCCTTTAAGGGGTAAGGTATATGTTTTATTTATAGATATTTAGTCCAATTTTACCTAGGGTTTGTGCTTGTAAAGCCCTAAAAAATCAAATCATCCTTATGATAAAGTTAATATGATACTTGAAAAATATCATTTCCAATATTACATCATTATATAATCATATTACATACCTACAAAATATAACATATGCATATGTTGTTTCCAATAAGGTTTCATATCCAAATTAAAAGATACATCATAATATATCTAAAAAAAAGTGATTCAAAAAGTGAAAAAAGGCTAATAAGAGTACAAGTGAAATCCTAAGATAAATGCTTAGCATTAAAGTTATCAAATTACCTCTTCCACATCCAGTAAGGAGATCTATATATAATTTTGCTTTATCATATAATGCATGGGCATAACAATTTTTTTTTTGGCATTAAAATACAAAATACAAAGCCTCAAAGATAGTGGTGATCCTATCATTGATAGATCCATCAAGAAAACAACTCACACTATGAATACAAAAACATCAAATATGGGCACCAAAAGATAATTTAGAGTAAAATTAGTTGAAAATGAAATAATTAGACCAAGAAAAGAATACAAATCTTCCTCTCCATAATTATACTTATCTTTCAAAATAATATGGTTTTGAATAAAAATGTTTACAACACTTTGTTTATCAAGGTCAAGGATTGGGAAAACATGTACAAAGCATCACTTTTCCTATCTCTATATCCAATCATAAATATTGACAAGGCTTGGGATATAGTGTAATTCATCATGAAAATTAGTCAAAGATACATTGCCTCAAAGTAAAATATCAATCAAGAACGTACAAATGAGAACATGTCAAATAATAAATCATAAATAGAAAAGGTAATGTTACAAAAAGAGCTATGGGTACATAAAATATTTAAAATGGTATTTATAAAAAAATAGGTCAAAAATCAAGAGACACTTGAAAAATATAATGCTTCAAATATGGATATAAATGAGGAAACTACAATATTTTCTTTAAATCAATCCAAATTCACTAGTCATATAGATAGTAAACAATCATTAGATAAACACTTCAACAAATTATGTTTTGATCCACTTGGTAAATTACCACATAATATATTCATACCGATGAGGCCTAGTACCTATCTATTAAATCAATCACTATAAAATGAGAAACTAAATGTAAATAAATAATACAAATCAAAAATACCAAGTATAAACTTACCAAAATAGAATGGTACACTTGTTGATTCTACTATGCACACATATGGCACATCTCATTCAATAAAGGTTATACATCTTCCACTCATAAAATATCCTCATCCTCATACTGAGATCAATGGATATCTTATGAATATTAAAATACTTTAGAGTAGCTAATAATTTTCCTATTACTTATACTCTAAACAATCCTAAAATCACTTAAAATGGGTTCCATGAACCAATACATTTGCTACTTGTACTCCATGGCCTCATAATCATATGAGTGATATGCATAGTGTTCTTAATTATCCATTTTTATATATGGCGCACACACACACACACACACACACACACACACACACACACACACACACACACACACACACACACACACACACACACACACACACACACACACACACACACACACACACACACACACACACACACACACACACACACACATCCTTCTTAGAATCATCACTAGTTTGATTCACTCTATTTATAGTTAAGCTCACTTCTATATGATCATCCCTTATATGGTATAATTGTCTAGAATTTGCTTTCCTCAAATATTAAAAAAAACAAATATCTAAATAGCATAAGAACATTCAAAAAATATAAAGATATAAAAAGATTCAACATGTTCCTAGTTTAATATTTATTATACATATGTTATCTTCTGCATGTTAGTATATATAATATAATTCCTTTTAATATATACACATATGTTTCACACTTCATTTGAGTGTGATATAGGCATTCCTAAATATATGATATATGCACCTACAGATATTGGGTCTTCCCTCTACTCATGTCATTAGTACGTTGGGGGAATGTACTTATTTTATCATGATACACCCATGTTATATTATTATATGATCAATTTACATTATTAGGTTTGAGCTTATATAATTACGTATGCCTATATCCATGTTTATATATTTCATAATGTACTTGATATGCTATGTACATAACATTTTTCACAAACATATATTTCTAGGAACTAGTATGTTATGTTAGATGTATAATCACTGAGAGTTGGGGGTGAATTAGTGCAACCAAATATTTAAAATTTCAATCTTTTCAAACTATTATCATCTATCAACTTGATCAAGGAACATTAAAAAGAGAGTTGATTCATTCAATGCATACACAAGATCAAACACACAACACATAGTTCCTATGGGAAACCTTCATGGGGTATAAAACCCACTCTCAAGCCCATAACACATGTAATAATTATCATATAATATATTATAAAAAATATTCCAGTCAATAAATTTAGATAATAAACCTTGATCAAGTCCTCTTGACCAAAGGCCTTTAGTGAAACACTTGTTTCACAAGGAACAACTACCCCTAAGGAAGATAAAGTTCTTTAGACACTATTTTGAGGTGAAAACATCCACCTTAAAACTAATTTCTTAAATATCTCATGATTTATCTCAAATTTCTAACCTCTACACAAACTTCCTCTCTATCTCCTATTAGCCTCTCACATAGGCATGGTTCAATCTCTCTCCTTCTTAACTCAAACTATCCTCAGATGCACACATAAACTTATTTTCATATCCTCAAACTAAAAGATAAATATTATACCATAAAAAACATGACCTATAGGTCATATACATATTCAAAAAACTATTATTCTCATTAATTCATCCAAAAAGAACAATACCTATCCTTGCTTCATAACTCTCACAAACACACTCCTCTTCCATGTCTTCACAAATCTAGAAATCACCATCTTTGATTTCACTATTTATAGATCCTTAATTAATTATCATATATTGGTTGGAAATTATGCATTAAATAACTTTTAATTCATCTTACATGGGTCACACTTAAGCACAACATACTTTTAAAAAGGCCTAAGTCACTTTTAGGTCTTAGGGGGACGCATTCATCTCTTTAACACTTCTTCGAGCAAACTAAAACAAAGGAACAATTTATAAACACATGGACCCATTAAAAATTATATATAGGTATGTATTTAGTGATAAAATACTTCATAAGATCTTTATACTTAAGCATAATTTGCTCAAACGTCATTTTTTGTATGCAATCACCATGAATGAATACACAATCAAATTAAAAACCTTTATTCATATTGCATACACTTGGTCAAACCTTAATAATTCAAAAATACTTTCCTCATGGAGTATAAAACATTATCTAATATTTAATTCATCATTAAACATCAAAACAACATTAGAAGGATCTCAAATATCCTTCTTGAGTCACTTGCAAAACATTATCAAATACACAGTCAACTTTAGACCTTCATAACTTTGACTATACACACTTTCAAATATTAAATTTATATTTACAAATGGATCTTGGATTATAATTTTTTTTTAAAAACCATGTTAAAATTCTACATGGATCAAAATTTATGGCCCAAAAACTAGACACTAGTCTTTCCTTTGTTAAACTCAAATATATGAATTCAAACAGTCATAGTTAAACATCAAACACTATGCTCTCATCTTGTGTCCTCAATACTTAGATAAATCATGAACCATCAATATTATTATATTAATCTTGAAATTTAACTCATAGTATTCCATTAAAAAATGTTAAACCTTGAATAGTTGACCTCATCTCATGTAATCTTGCAATATTGACTCAACATACACTATCGATCTTTACGGATCAGGTAGGTCTTTATCTTATAGTGATCATCATTCAATATTGCTCAAAACCCCCATGATAATGAAATTTATCACCGTTTAATTCCTTATAATCACTTATATTATTAAACATCATGCACTTCTTACCATATTTCTCAACATGCATCATTAGATCAATCTTTATACGATCTCATGTGCATCATTAGATCTTCATTTGGTCCTTATCTTTAACTCTATTAACCAATAAATAATTTTACCTTTTCGAATTTATATGCATTTTATAACTTAACTATACATATTAATTTGATACATTATATCTATATATGGTCTTGATCTTTAACATCATGTAAAATAGACTATGGGGACCATTACAATATGTCTGTAAGGTCAACATTGAACCTCCATATATTTTGCTTCACTCAAGTGCATGTTATGAGATTTGGGCCATATTATATCCTTACATAGGATAATCCAACCATATGTCAATATAATCCTATAACCCTTACATGTGTGAGATATAATGACATTAAATAATCACTCAGATTTTTTCTCTCACAAAGCCAACTATGTCAAGAATTATATAGAAAGGCCAACTTTGAACATGCATAGATTTTATCACACTTCATTTCATAACCTAAAATTTATTTCAAAATAAATAGTAATAAAAATAAATAAACCCATATGATCAAATTATTCTAAAACTATCACATGTGAAAAATATGACTACATCTATATGCTTACTTGGCTCTTCTTGCCACATTACAAATTTGGCTAAGTATGGGAAAACACTATCAAATTTCCTGGGATCCCAACTTTGCACTTGCATATATTTGGATATGCTTCATCACATGACTTTAGACTTTTTTCATTTAAAATAGGTACTAATTTGATCACAACCATATGACTAACTCCCCTTGACTCATCCACACATGTCAATGGTGATGTCAACAAACTACCTACTCACATTTTCTGCCACTAGACCTAAAATGTCTACCAAATTAAATATAATCATGAAAAAAAAACTCAAATAATATAAAAACTCTTACATAACCCTTTTCATATGATCAAATCACCATACTCATCCCTAAACATCTCTAACCATGCAAAAACTAAAGATTAACCAAGCCTCCTTCAAGCATACCAGAACATGCACATTACACACTTTTTCATTGTCACTTAGACTATCAAGGCACTTAATCCACTCACAAAACACCTCCAAGACATCACCATGACATCATTGATAACTCTCTAAAAATCTACCCCTTTTAATTGATGTCAACACCCATCATAAAACAATATACAACTCGCCTTCCTTTTCTCTCTTCAAGCACTATCATAATAAGAATATTCTCCCCCTTTGACACAATGACAAAGTGGGAACCAACTAGTCATAAGGACATAAAAATACTATAAATATGAGATGACCATTTTATAGAGATGATACAAATTCCCTTACCTTGAGCCTACCTATTCTTGCCTTGACAACTTCCTCTTGCTCCATGTTAGCATTCTCTTCAACCAAGCACTGCAATCAATGAAAACACACACAAAATAACTGATATCTAATGGAAATCACCAAGAAACATCTGAGAGGGACTCCCATGATATATATAATCCAATTCACCTCTTGAGCATCTTTATATCTCCACATTTTATGAAGAATCACCATACAAGCTTAATAGCCTTCTCTCTCAAACCACCTCAAAGACCACCAACAAAACTTCATGCCACTCACCAAATATGAAACATGAACTAAACCAATCTGATAACTCACCTTTAAAAAAATCATAACTTTATCTTTTGGATAAATTGAGCAAAAATCACTTTTCTTCTTACAAGGCCTATTCAGTCTCCTTATAGCCCTACGTAGAACTTGTGAAGTCCAAAACTTTTAGCAGACACACTATCAAGACCTAAAAAATCATAAATGAAGAATTATCATATGAACCCTAAATCACACCAATTTTAAATTCCTTGATTATCCTCTATAACATGCTTCCTTCACAAACTTACTAGCTAATTAGGCTTCCATTTTGACAAAAAACATGAATAATTTGGAAACTGCAAACCTTTAGATCTCTATGAAGCTTGATTTGACAACCCATTTAGCCTAATAAACCTATTAATAATCCTAAAAACTCAACACTTAAGGCATACCACTTTTATAGCAATGCCCCAAAACATATAATCTCAAAACAAATAGAGTCAACAAACATCCTTTTAGTCAACATCCACCTCTGAAACTTATTATACACCTGGACATAACCATTACACACTTTTGGACCAAGTTTTTGAGCATCCACATCTTTGGGAACCCATACATCTTATAACCCATTTTAGGACCATCATACTATTAAGCACAACTAGGAAACCTAAGAGAAAACAAAATCTCCAATTTGAATTCAACATACCTTCAGACAACAAAACCACTTAGAACATGCTAGAATAATGCTAATATATCTTTCTATGAAAAAAAGATTATCTTAAAAAATCAAAAATCTTATTTTACCACTTGAAAACCTTCATATGACCCTGAAAACTAATCATATATAGATATAACATCAATCTAACATCACCACAACATCTCTTCCACTTGGCATACCTGATCCAACTATAAACATTCCTCTCTATCCTTCAAAGACCATCTAAAGAACACCATCAAAACACTTTCTTCTCCACCAAAATTAGTCTCTTAATAATAATAGACAAAGACATCCTTTATATCATAAATCTTTAAAACAAAGTCAATCTAGGAGTGGCACACATCTCCTCAGTAACCACTAAAATCCTCTTGTAGTTATAATATTTCTTGATTTTGTTTTTCTTCTTCTCAGTCTAAACTATGAAAATTTGTTCCTTTTTTAAATCACTCTTCTTCTCTTCTATTATTGGATTAACAATAAATAGAGACAATGTATTTCATGACATACCTTTTCATTTGAATAATCCACCTTAAAGTTAGGAATATCATCACTAGGTATTGATAATTGATTTTATTTTTATGATGCATGCTCAACAATAGTAGGATGTTCACTTGGATTCATACATATCTCAAAAATAACCTTAACTATTACCTTGGTCTTCTCCTTGATCTTGATCTCTTCATTCACAACATGAGTAGATAATGAGATCCTTTGGCACTCTTCACCTTCTATAGTATTCTCCATCATAGAAAATATATTACTTGGACCTACAGTCTCATCATCACTCATACTTACCACCTTTGGCTTCCATGAGTTGACTTGCATTCTTCCTTGCACTCTAGGAGCCTAATTAAGCCTATTCTAATTTGTATACCTTTTCTTGTAAAATCTAGAAATGTCACCTCTTTGTTCAAAGTTGTAGTAAACCATTATTATTAGAGTGAACTCAACTTGCCTTAATTAATATGGACAAATTTTTGTAAAGTATCCCATAACATGATAGTTGAAACACTCAACCTTTCTCACACCTCTTGATTAATGATTCCCATCATAGTTCTATGCAAACTAATTTCTAATAGATCTCTTACATTCTCTAGCTCTATGCCCAAACTAATTATAAGTATAAAAATAACCATTGAAATTTACATACCTCATTGCATTTGGTGTTTTGATCTGATTTTTCTTCATTCTTACTTTACCTTCATTCCTTGTATGATGATTTGTCTTCAAAGTATGAGTGTCCTTATTCACAATAGTCTTCATCTTATCTAGATTTGGATTCTTTGGTTATTCTTTATATCCAAGACCAGTCTCATCATTTGCATTATTTTGATCATTCAAAATATTGTGTAGATCACTTGAGCTCTTTTCAAATATCACAAATGACATTACCTTACTAGATGTCTTCTCTAACTTATATTTTAATGACTCAATTACAATTGCATACCTTATACATTCATCTTCTTTATATTTTAGGCTTGTAGATAGAATTTCCAATTGAGAATTGAGATATGTGACCATATCTTCATGATCCTTGGTGTCTTCATTCATTCTTGCCTCATACACACTAAATTGATCCTCAAATTCCTTGAGTTTAGATTTCATCTTTTAATTAATTTTATTCTTAACCTTTAGTTCTTTAAGAGTATTTTCCAATGCAATCTCATAGGCCACCTCATCTTCATCACTATTTGAATCACTCTAAGTAGACTCCTTTTGATATGAGAAACTACCTTCCTCATCCATTAATAGGGTTTCATATTTAATAGTACCATCATATTTATGATCATACTCTGAGTCATTGACTTCACTATCATCTAATGAGCTATAATCTTCTTTGGTATAGAGACTCTTCTTGTCCTTGAAGTAATTATTCTTGTTACCAAACCTTCTGAAACCCTTTTTGATTTTATCAGACCTGAATGATCTCTTTCCATCATCATGACCTTGATCATGTTCATCATCATCATCATCTTTCTTATAATTATGAGGGTACTTATTATCAAAATGTCCTACCTCTCCATAATTGAAGCATTTGAGGGATAGTTTACCCTTATAATTTCTTGAACCTATTTTCAACTTCCTTGAAATCAAAGAAATTATTTCATCCTCATCTATATTATAAATATCATCTTCTTTGGGTTTATTACCTTGGAAGTTCTTGTTTATCTTCATTTTAGTCTTGAAATTTACTTCCTTATTTAGTGGTATATCATCATTTATCCTCATTTATTAGGTAATAAGGGTACCATGTAATTGATCCATATTCAACTAAGTAATATCATGATTTTCTTATATATCAAATACTTTTAGATCAAACTTGAGGGATAAAGACCTTAATACCTTTTGAACTATATTAGCCTCTTCAAGGTTCTCTCTAAGACCTCCAATGATGTTCCCAATCTCATCAACTCTCTACATAAAGGATGCCATAAAATCTTCTTCCTTCATCTTGAGACTTTCAAATTGCCTTATGTGAGTCTACAACTTAACAAGATTAACCTTTAAATCTACTTCATAAATGATCTACATTTTTTCAAATATCTCTTTAACAGATTTACAATGGATTACCTTGGTGAACTTAGTATCTTTAAGACCATAAGCGACGGAATTCATTTCCTTATAATTATTCTCAAATAGCTTCTTATCTACAACACTATATGATAGAGTAGTAGTAACAAAATAACCATCCACAACAAATTATCATACATTAAACCCTAGGGATATAATGTATGTCCTCATCATTACACTCCAAAAATCATAATTAGATATATTTAACAGTGGTGCTTTCTTAGTAGAGAAACCTCCTTGATGACTACCCATATTGTAGCTTAGATCACCTTAAAATTGTCAAGACTTTACAAAAGGACCTACTCTAATACCAATTTCTAGGGGTATAATCACTAGGGGTGAATTAGTGTGCCTAGATATTTACAATTTAAATCCTTTCAAACTATCATATTTATCAACTCGATCAAGAAACATTAACAAGAGAGATCATTTATTTAATCCACACACAAGATCAAACACACAACACATTGTTCCTATGGTAAACCCTCATGGGGAATATAACCCACTCTCAAACCTAAAACACATGGATTAATTTTCCTATAATAAATTAAAAAAAAGAGGGTGGTCAAGTCCTTTAGACCAGAAACCTTGATCAAGTCCTCTTGACCAAAGACATTTAGTGAAACACATGTCTCACAAAGAGTAACTACTCCTAAAGAAATCAACTCCTTTAAGCCCTCATTTGAAGTGAACACCTCCACCTTAGAACTTGTTTATTCAACACATAATGATGGATATCTACTTTCTAACCTCTACACAAAATTCCTCTCTATCTCATATAGGCCTCTTATATAGGCATGTCTCAATCTCTCTCCTTCTTCAATCAAAATATCCTCATATGCACACATATACCTCTTTTCATATCCTCAAACTATACTATAACTATTATACCATCATAAAAATGACCTATAGGTCATATAAATAGTAAAAAAACATTTTTTCTCATTAATTCAGTTAACAAACACACTACCTATCCTTTGCTCCATAATTATCACAAACACACTCCTCTTCCATGTCTTCATAAATATAGAAATAACCATCTTTTATTTCAATATTTATAGATAATTAATGAATTATCATGTGTTTTTCAGCCATTAGGTATTCCTTAACCCTTAAGAAATCTTACATTGGTCACACTTAAGCACAACACACTTTTAAATAGGCCTAAGTCACTTTTATGTCTTATAGACACTCATCATCTCATTAACACTTATTTAAGCAAAATAAAACATTTAAACACTTTTAAAATGTATTAAACCATTCCAAATGATCTATATGTCCCCATTTAGTGACAATAAACTTCACAACAAATTTCTACTTAACCATAATTTGCTCAAATAGCATTCTATGCACACAGTCACCATGAATGAACACAATGTCAACTTCAAAACCTTTATTTATACTAAATATGATTGGTTAAACCTTCATAATGCACAAAAATTATCCTCATGGAGTTTAAAACATTATAAAATATCTAATTCATCATTAAACATCAAAACACCATTAGAACAAGCTCAAATATCCTTCTTAGGTCATTTATAGAACACCATCAAACACATAGTCAAATTTGGACCTTCATAACTTTAAGTGTATAAAATTTAAGATATTAAAATTTATATTAAAAAATTAACCTTTAATTCCTCTAAAATTTCACTTTTTACACCATGGTCAAATTATGCATGGATCAAAAGTTGTGGTCCAAAAACTAGACACTAGTCTTTCCTTTGTTAAATTCAAATATTTGAATTCAAACAATCACAGTTAAACATCAAACACTATGATCACATATTGTGTCCTTAATTATTTATATCAATCATGAATCATATATATTATTATATGAATATAAAAATTTAGCTCATAATTTTCCACTACCAAAAATAAAACCTGGAATAGTTGACCTCATCTCATGTAATCTTACAATATTGACTAAATGCGCACCATTGATCTCTACGAATCAGGCAAGCCTTTATATTATACTTTTCACCATTTGATCTTGATCATAAAACCCCATGATCATGAAAATTTTTACCCTTAAATTCCTTTTAATCATTTATACTATTAAACATCATGCACTTCTTACCATCTCATTCAACATGCATTGTTAGATCAATTTTTGTACGATCACCTGCACACCATTAGATCTTCATTTGGTCTTAATATTTAAATATATTAACCAGTAAAAACTTTGACCTATTTAATTAATGGACACTTTATATCTTCATTTTATGAATAACCACTATCCATTAGATCTCCAACTAGTCTTGATCTTTAACATCGTGCAAAATAGACTAAGTATGGAAACCATTGCAATCTGTATGTAAGATCAACTTTGTACCTCCATATCTTTTGCTTCACTCAAGTGCATGTTCTGATATTTGGACCATATGATATCCTTACATATTATAATCTAACCATGTTTTATAATTATCTTATAAACCTCACATGTGTGATAAATAATGACATTAAAATGCTCACTTAGATTTTTATCTCACAGAGCCAACTATGTCAAGAATTATCTGGAATGGCCAACTTTGAACCTATATAACTTTGTGTTTCACTTCATCACCTACCCTAAAATTTATCATAAACCAAATATGAAAAAAATTTAATAAACCCATATGATCAACTTATTCTTAAACTATCACATGTGTAAAACATGACTACATCTATATGCTTACTTGGTTCTTCTTGCCATGTAAATTTGGCTAAGTATGGGAAAACACTGTCAAACTACCAGAGAGCCCAATTTTACACTTGCATATATTTGGTTGTGATTTATCACATAAATTGATAAATTTATCATAAAAATAAGGGACTAATGTGATCACAACCATATAACCAACTCCCCCTAACTCATCCACACCTGTCAATGGTGATGTTAGCAAACTACCTAATTATATTTTATACCACTAAACCCAAAATGTCTAGATGAAAATAGTGATCAACCAGATTAAATCCACTCATGAACACAAGAATTAAAATCATATAAAACCTATTATATAACCCATTTAACCAAATTAAATCACCATATACATCCTTAAACATCTCTAACCATGCCAAAACTGAAGATCAACCAAGCCTCCTTCAAGCATACTAGGACAAGCACATTGCACACTTTGTCATTATTACGTAGACTATCAAGGCACTTCATCCACTCACCAGAACACCTCCATGACATCATTTACAACTCTCCAATATGTTATATTAGTGTTAATTACTTATATTCCATGTTTTCATTCATTCAATTCATTTAGTGTGTTCCTTTTTTAATATTATTATGTATTGTATTGCATGTTTGAGCATTTGAAAATTATCCATTGATTGTGGCCCACATGCCTTTCCTTCTTATTTGCAAATTTTAATATGTCATTGTTTATTTTATATAAATTTAAATATGTCACTATATATTAATTATGTATATTAGACTAAGTCATGTCCTTTTAATTATGTGTAATTTTAACATGCCCCTTATATGAGGTATCCTAGGACCATTCCCTCTTGATTTATTTTTTAGTGATCTTGTGTGTATGCTTGATTCTTGTTGGTATTGTATTATTAATCTTTAAAAGTTTCCATGGTTCATAATATGCATCTTATGACTTGATGTAACCATATATTGTGTGATTAAATGATATATCTACCTATACATGTTACTCCTATGTGTTAAATTATACATACATATCTTATATAGTTTTTTTATTCTTTTTAGGTAAGGTAACTACTAGATTATATTACCCCTCACCTAAAAATATAGGTCATATATCAGTGGGGGCATATCATAGAGGCATGCCTTCCACATTTTTATAGTTTCATATTATAATGGGGGCATGTCAAAAATGCATGACCTCCACACTTATTTAGTACTCAACATATCTAGATTATTATGACAGAATGCTATATAAACATGTTTTACACATTTTCACCAACTCTCAAATTCTCAAAATTCAATGGGGCATGTTAGAAAAACATTTCCTCCACACTTGTACCAATTTCAAATTCACCATATTTCATAATTATATGATTGAGATACACATTTATGGTAGCATTTTATACATTAATACTATGATTATACCCAAATTTCATCTTGAGATAATTATGAGGTCTATAGGCCATGAAAATAGCACATAAAACTTGAAAATCATATCATTTTCTATATTTTAAATACAATTATGGATTATTATCATAACCAGGATGGATTGATATGGATTATTATTGAGCCAATATGTTGTAGTATTTGGTTCACCTTTGTAGGGTTGAGTTGATTAAATCACCCAATCTTACCAAAATTATAAGTTAGATTTTATAAAATTATTTAACTTCATCAAACTTATAGGTTTAATTTGATTAAATCATCCACACTCACTAGATATATAGTGTGAGTTGATTAAATCACTCACACTCACTAGGTTATGCAAATATTTGAGTTTCACAATTGAGATGAAGCAAACTCAATGACTATGTTACAACTCACCTTTACACCAAGATTGGGGGCACGTTTTCCTCTTATATATATATATATATATATATATATATATATATGTACTTCTAGGTTTAAAATTATCCAAATCTCATAATCAATGATTCTTAATGAGGCATCCTTTTAAATTAAATTTCCACAAGGAAAGATGGTTTCATCATCACACGGGAATACTCCTAACCTTTCTCTTTTCACTTTCAAACATTTCAAATTATTTCTATTTCATATTTCATACACTAATTATATATTATAACATTCCCTTAGTTATAGTTCAGTCACTAGCAAACCTCTAAAAGAGGACTCAAGAAAACACAGGGAGTGTTAGACACACCTAGTTATGCATTCCTTTCCTTTAAACTAGTAATTTAATTACTAGAATTGGGGGGGGGGGAATTTAGATACTAAAATTTAATTTGTATAGTAACTTAGTCTTGTACACTTGTAAAATACCTATCATTGTTTTACCTTTTAGTTATATAGATTCTCACTACTGAAAATCTCTCATTCACTATCACTTTATGCTTAATTTCTTATCTCTTAGTTTGACCATTATTATTCTGATGACTTGGGCCTTATATGCTATGAAAAAATATCTAACACTGATTATTATCCTTCACTACTAGTAATAGACCTATACCTCTTTTCTAAATTTTTTGACACTTACATCCCAAGCAGACACATGTGTTGACGTAACTCTCCACTTTCCTATTAAGTGTCCAATGCCCAAAACTCATCCAATTATCAAAAAACCATATCCAAAATGTCAACCTAAGTTATTAAATGTAAGATATTTCAAAAATGGATTGGTATATATACAAGATCAACCATGATTCATTCCTCACTTGGTAATTACATATAACTCATAATAAAATATACTAAGAATCACTCAATCAAGCATTCAAGTGAGTAAATACATCCTATTTTTCCCTATTTTAATATCAATCATAGGATAAATATTTATATATGTTTAAATAATTTAAAGAGTAGTCCATGAGCCATATTTCCCAAGTTACAAGTTATATCACTACTTGTATTTATTTATCATACATTACACCTTATTACACACATAAGACAACACATAAAGGATAACTACATCAATCTAAGGCCCTATTTAGAGTATTTTATATGTACTTAATTCCCATTGATAGAAGGATGTTTGGTTTCATCTCACCATTAGAGCCCACTAACCTATGTTTCCCATAGTTATTCTAAGGGTGAAGAGCTAGGGTTTGATAATTTGAGAAAGAGTGACATCTTGTGCACATGATATGAGGCATCAAAATAAATGTGAAAAAAAATTAGAAGGCTCTAGTTGATTAAATCTATATCCAATCAATATTTCATACATGACACCTATGGTAAAGTTAGACACTTGTGTCAACATAACTATCTAGATCTGAAGCAAGCATCTAAGTCCATAGAAAAGAAATTTCCATAATCTAATGATTATTCTAGGATTATATTCTACACCATTTCTAGTATATTCCTATTAAAACTTGCATGTACATAGTAAACCATCTAAGTATTGTTTATTTCAATATCATTCAGTAGTTGTAATTTACTATTTATATCAATCTCAGTTGTATAAATTCATAATATTATTTTTCTTGGTTTTCTATCAAGTAAACTACCTATTATATTATTTAACCACCCTTGTGTAAAATCAAATATAATATTTTTAACCCTAGATACCTACATATCTAAATTTAGGGTTAAACATATATGCACTTAGCTCTTTCCTCTTTCCATAGTCTTTTAACCACCCTTCCTTCACTTTATATGTATAGGACCCATTCTTACAAGAAACTAATGATATAAAAATGTCCCTATTCCTTCTTCAAAATATCCTAAGATTATCCCCTATCTAATCCATACTCCCAACTCAAATGTATTTTCTCCTCAGATAAGTTCATTTCATTTGGACTATCCCATTCCTCAATCCTATCTAGTTTCATTGGGCACATCCTCCCTCCAAAAAATGACTAGTTACTCAAATTCAAACTCATATAATGGGTCATCCTACATAGCTGAAAATCCACATCTAAAATAATACCTAATTGATCACTATAAATCCATCATTTCAAGTCATTTTTCACCCAATAGACTCACATGTGGAAAATCATTAGAATGTCTAATTGCACATTGAGAGAAAAGACATCTATTTTTTCAAATACATAATCCATACAACCCTATTAGCCTTAAACTAAGTATTCATACACATTTAGAGGTCATATTCATGGTTAAAACACATACATACACCATGATTGCATAATAATATGGCATTACACCAATCTTGCACACATACCACCATAGCATGGGAGAACTACATGGAGTTTGATCCTTTTTTGAAGTATTTATATGTAAGCAAAACTCAACACATTAGGCGTTGAGTTCTAGAAAAAATTCAAATACTAACTCATTTTTAATTTAATTTCATTAATCATTTTTTCTTGATTGATCTAGGGTTACAAGTGAAGAATAATGTACATAGTGTCTTCCACAGTAAATCATGCATTACACAAGACTCGTAGGTGACAATGAACTAACCCAAATTTTTCAAGAGAGGTAAAACACTACATGACTTTGGCATGCCCTAAATATAAAATCATATCAAACCCATTTCTAATTATAATGTATTTGTTTAGAGATCAAGTGAAACCCTATTCTCAATTCACAATCAACCAACATAGTCACAAAGTCATTTTTTCTAGTTTTTGTCTTTAATTGACATTGTTAAATTTATATCTAAGTACTTTGTCTTTATTATATACCTTTTTATCATGCTTCCAAATATATTAAGTTCCAAATTAGTTTGTGTTATTTATTTCATATCATTGCATTCTAATTTTATGCATCAATTTCTCTAATTAGGTAATTAAATTATATTTACCAAAATCTAGATAAAACATATTGGTGAACATGTATATTGATTTAATGTTACAAATCCATAACTATATATATTTCTAGGTTTTATGTCCTTAATTTTTATAGTTGTGATTGTTATCTTAGGGTATTTATATTTGATAAATTATCTATTAGCAACAATCTTCCAATTTTTTATTTTTTATTTTCTTCAATTTAATAAAATTATTTATACCTATCTTAGACACATCAATACACTAAGTTGTCATCAAATTTAATATGTTTACAATGTAGTTGATAATACCATAATGGAAGAACCTATTAATATATTAGATGATACAAAAAAATATAGCTATAGGGATTTATTTTAAAAAATCAAGACATGCAAGATGTATTCATAATGACTGTTACAGATGAAATTGAGAAATCCTCTCAGAGCCAATCCTATAAAAATTCTAATCCTATGGGTTATTTACCTTTTTTGGAACCATTTGATCTAAAATTTATACCATCACTTGCTATGGGGATATCCCAAAGGATTAAATATATTAATGTGCCAATTCTTACTCAATCATTGGGAACCATATCTTTGGTTAGCACACCTTCTTCTCTTAGTGTATAGTCCCTTATGCATGAGATTCAATATCTAAAAACTAAGGTGTTATATTTGAAGCAAGGTACTTCAAATTATAATCAGACACTTGATTCTCTCACTTTATTTCACACTCTATTTACATGGTACATAGCATTATATGCTATACCTATAGTTTTTGTGTCGCCTAAACTTACACTATATGATGAAAAGGGTGACCCCAAGTAGCATTTGAGAGCATTACATACAACATGTTTGGACTATGTGTCCAATGGTAGGTTATTGACCAAGTTATTTTTTATAATTATAAATGAGTATGATTTTCAATGGTTTTATGACTTACCTCATCAATCAATGCATGCATTTAATCCCCTGGTCAATATGTTTCTATAAAAAAAATTAATCAATATTAGTGATAAGATTTCAAATGATCAAATTTCCAACCTCAAATAGAAATAAAATTAACCTATAATAAAATATGTCTTAAAATATAATATGATTTTATCTAAAATGACAAATCCTATTGATGATAGATAAATCCAAGGTATCTTAAAATATATCTTATTTCCCTTACTACATGAATCCATTACGTTCAATAAAGTCTCATCATTCACATATTTATGTCATAAATTTAAAGAGAGGGTAGGAAAATTATTGGAAATGAATAATATTAAATATTTAACCATTTTAAATTATAATGTAAATAAATCAAGTAATAGTACATGTAGTTTCAGAACCAACTTTGTGAATTGTATTATCATCTCCTCCCAATAAATAGTTTACCAATCTACTAGAAGCTCTATGTAAGGTCCTCAAAATGTTATTGGAATAAAATATAATATATATCCATCACATTAAATATTTTTATGTGATTAATCCTCTTTAAAATGTATTTGACCATAATGCCTTTTTTAACTTTCATAGAGAAATAGGGCACACTATGAACAAGTGTATCAATCTAAGGCAAAAGAATAGGTATTTTATAGATATAAATATCATTGATTTGGGCACTCCTATATAAATTTCAAAGGCACAAACAAGTGAAATAAAAGTGATAAAAATATTTAGTTGTCATTTTCTTATGCACATAGCCACTTTTATAGTAAATACATTTGGAGTTTGTTATGCATATAATGCACACCCTCCACCATCTTATTATCATTCTCATACAGAGGCATAACACCCTTTGAATGGAAAAATTGGTACCTACCATAATTTATTGACATATAATCCACTCATAACATTTAAAAAACATGATATATTAGATGATGGTTCAAATTTCAACTCTTTGTTCATTTAATCACAAATTGATTACCATTTTATTCAAAGTGTCATCATCATTAATAATGATTCAAGTGTGAATATGTGTACAATCATCCTTTTATATCATATTGGATATACATATGAGGATTTTATTCCCTTGAAAGTCATCATAAAAGGACCAAATGGTCACATTTAAAGCTCCATTGATGGGATTACATTACCAATATAGGTTTGTCTAGCATATGTGTCCACTAGGTTTACATTAATACATAGTGTAGGGATTTTTGATACGTTATTGGGGTGCCCTTAGATTTAGTAAATTCACATAATTCCCTACATATTTCATAAGTTTTTAAAGTATTAATTCTAATTAGGTAATCACATTTTGGGTATCCCATATAAATGCCACTACCACATATGAATATGGTTACTATATAACAAGTTTAAGTTGAGCCACCTAAAATGGTTTAACCTACTCAAAAATAGAAAAATAAAGTGTCTAACCTTATAAGGAGACCTATACTTGAAAATACACTTTATTAGATACTTTTCACAAATTATTTAGAACCTATTTATACTCTTTCACATCCTAGATTGATATTATAGGTTACTAAGGGTGTTTCATATAATGCACTAACACAAGGTTCATATGCTCCATAACGGGTTCAAAAAATCCCTATAGTTGATCATGATCAAAAACATGCATAGTATGCTATAGATCATCATTATTAAAATGGCACATATGGTATTCATGGAAAATATCATTTATATTATAAACTTAGCTTAGTTTAGTCACATTAATATGGAACTTTCCATTCATGAAAGATCACTAATTTTATGATAGATACAAGACCTATTAATTGTGAGTCCCTTATAAGACTCATTGGTTAGTATTATTATTTATTTATATTAGCTCATATGTATTAAAAAAATTCAAATATTTCAAAAAAATTATAAATAATGACATGTTCATGATTTGTGTAGTTTATTTGTATCAATTAATTTGTGCTCATCATTCTCTCTCTCTCTCTATATATATATATATATATATATATATATATATATATATATATATGTATGTATGTATGTATGTATGTATATATATATATATGTATGTATATATATATATGTATGTATATATATATATATGTATGTATATATATATATGTATGTATATATATATATATATGTATGTATGTATATATATATATATGTATGTATGTATATATATATATATATGTATGTATATATATATATATACATATATATATATATATACATATACATATACATATATATATATACATATACATATACATATATATATATATATATATACATATACATATACATATATATATACATATATATATACATATATATATACATATATATATATATACATATATATATACATATACATATATATATATACATATATATATATATATATATATATCCATTTTTATCAAAAATGTTTCATAAAGTATATTTTAGTGAATGTAGAGCACATAAGTTTCCATTTAAAAAAATATTTATAGTCATTTACCTTTCTTAAACTCAAGAAATGCAAAAAAACAAAAGTGCTCTACCTAGACAATAGTGCACCATGTTATTGCCTGATTATGATAGTATCATCCTAATCAACACAAGCTAACATTTCTCATATTCAAAAATGTCACATACCAACAATGTATTATTTATACAATACCAATTTCACTAAGGGAATCATTTTAAACAAGTTATATCAATAATTTTCTATCGCTTATTATTCATACCTTAGTTCTTTACATTACAAAAAATATATCGATATTTCTCACTTGAATTCACATTACTATCTCCGAGATATTTTAGTTATTGGATATATTGATGTTATGCGTTTTTAATATTAATCAATTATATTTAATCTTGTATATTTTTCATATTTCACTTTACATTTCATGTTTTATGCCTATTTTTCATTTTCAATTGTGAACATTTGAACATGTCCTTGCATGTAGATCTAATCTGATTGTAGGTTTTTATGTTTGTATGAGTGAAATTTTAATGTTTCCCCTTAAAATTATATTTTGTGCTTTGTATGTTTTGTGTGTGTGCATCATCGTCATGACACTTTTTGACTTGTATGTGATCATTTTTTAATGCCATGATGGGCATCATGCACCTTTCCCATTCTTTATTTTGTGATAAATATCATGCATCGCTCTCTAATTAGTCTTATTCAACTTTTAATATTCATGTTTGATCACTTATCTATAGAAATATATCTTGATAATGTCATTGTGTGTGTCTTTTACACATGTATCTTACATTACAAATTTTAGCTTAATTTATATGTGATGATGCCATGCTCCTCCATGTTATCATTACTACTCAAATTCACATGTTTTTATAGCATATCTCACATAACCTTTTATTTTGAGTTAATTTATTATTAAGTATCCATAACTTAACTCAAAATAGTGTATATAAATAATGGCTCATCTTAGAGACTAAGCTCATATAATAGAGTACACAAACATAAATTTTTTAGCTTAAAAATTTGATCATAATTCACACCCAAAAATAAATATTAGAAATCAATGTTCCATTTTGACAAGGGAAAAGTATAAACATGTATAAAATAATGTGTTATTATCCCAAAAATTATAAAATAATGTTTTTTATAAATTATCAAAGTCACAATCAATATGTGATAGTTTATAATATGTATACATAATCATTTCAAATGAGTTCTCATATTTGTCTCATGTGTTGATTAGTTTTAGGTCATCTTGTAAGGCATGTTTCATATAGTTTTACATGGATGTTTTTATCAAAAAATCACATGATATTACTCAATTCAAAAATCCATGTACACCAGATATCAGATTAGGGGTGTGTATGGAACATGAATGCCTCCTTTCTAAGTTTTTCACTAGATTTGTATATGGAGTGACATTAATTGTCATTTTATACATTTTATACACCAAAATCAGATCATATTATCTTTTTACACTATTTTTACATTATTTTGTCACAAAAATGGCCCTTATTCTATCTATAGTGATTGGTTCACACTTTTCCATCGAAACAGTCTATTGAAATTTTTATAGGGATTGAAAACTACTTCACGAATTTTGATATACAATTATGGATTAAATCACACCTTGATTTCTTAATCACAATCACCTATAAATGATGGATATTTCATGCACAAATCAATCCAAGTTCATCATTGAATAATAAATCTCCAAGGGTCTTACCCTCTACAGTCATTAATTTTTTCACCCAAAAACACAATGGTTCATACACCCAATCAAGTGTATTCCTTACTTGTTATTAGATATATAAAAACTTATCTTTACTTCTTGATTTTTATTTTAATTAAGGATTCATTTCATGTTATTCAATAATCAATGTTCACTGTTGTGGCCTATATTCAAGATTGTTCTTCTTAGGTAAGTTTTGGTACACACTTTTCCTTTACTCTAGTATTTTAACATTATTGCATTATTAAAAAAATGTGGGAAAATGTAAAAATATAAATTACAATTAAAATTTAAATATTTTACTTATAACCACCCCTTATATCAACTTAGCTCATGCCTCATTCCATGGTATTTTGGCTTCCCTTCCTTTAATTTCCATATAGATGACCCATTCCTGAAAGTGACTAATGATCTCAAAATGTGCCTATTCCTCATTAAAAATATTATAAGATTATCCCCTAAATTATCCATACTAATAAATAAATTATATTCTCTCCTTAGATAAGGCAATTCCATTAATACTATCCTTCTCCCCAATCATTTCCAATCATATTGGTCATATCCTCAAGCTAAATAATGACTAGTTTCTCAAATTCAAACTCATGTAATGAGTCATTATGAACATTTATAAATCTCAATATGAATTAATTCCTAATTTATCACTATAAATCCATAATTTCAAGTCATTTTTCACACATGAAAAATCACTAAAACATATAACTACACATTGACATAAAATCATCTATTTTTTCCACTATACAATCACACAACCTAAGTAGCTCTAAGTTAAGTTTGAATACATTTTAAAAGGTCATAAGTCATGATTGAAGCATATAAATAAACTAAAATTATAAAATAATATATTATTACACCAAAATTTCACACACACCAATGTAACATGAGATAATTACATGGATTTTGATCCCTCTTCAGTGTATTAGGGAGTATGCAACCCTCAACATAAGAGGTGCTGAGGTCTATCACAATTTCAACCACTAAGCCACTTTCCATTTTATTTAAGTTATCATTATAATTTAATAGAGTTAGTGTTACAAGTGAATAATAAGGTACTATTGGTCAAATTTCACTCCCAATTTTTCATCTTTAAAATTTGACAAAGTACAATATTCAAAAATAAAATTAGGAGTATTTCTCATTGAGCTACAACAAAAACACCAAGTTTTATTTCATTTAGAGACTTTGTTTCAATATTTTAGCCAGGTGTTATTTCCTTTGGAGGTTTTGTTTTGGGTTTTTTATTCAAAGTGCCAAGAATTATTTCAAACATTTTCTATGATGCAAAGGAAACAAAAGGCTCAAAAGATTATTCGAGAAAATTGTCTACAGGAACTACCAAGAGAAAGCTCGAATGAATTATTTCAAGAAAAGTCTCAAGATAAAAATTTTGAAGGAGAAAAGTGTTGAAATAAAGAGTCTGAGGAAAGTGTTCTAAATTAATAAAGAAGGTGAAGGCCCTGAAAACATTAATTTCAAACTATGGAAAATAGCCATTGATGTCAAAAGACTTGGTGGGAACATGAGATCAAATGTGGAGGTAATAAATGGTTGAATCCTAAGCCTCAGGTGTAGACAAAGCAAGTAAAATGGATATATTGATGGTTTGAGTCATTTATAAAAGCTGACCAAATCAAAGAGATTCCATAAAATCAACAAACATAGGTGTCCAAAGGATGGTTGGCAATTAGGAAAAGATTTTTTTAACTATCACCATAAGTCCCATTTCCATCAGTAGTGTTATGTGTCAATTCCTCTAATTTTAGTTTCAAACACTCATAGATGATTTTTTATAGAAACAATTTTTATTTTCAATTTTGAAGGTCTTATGCCACTTTTCACCATTCTTATGACTAGTTTCAAATAGGTGTAACTCCTAACATGATATGGCTCATCCCATCCCTCTCTCTCATGCATTTGTAACTGATCTTCATGTTAGTGACACATGTCCTTGTGCCTCTTCAACTTCTCTTCTTTCTCTCTTCCTCAAAGTTCTATAAATTGAGCTATTTTTGGCTATTATAAGGGACCAAATTTTTGGTATGTCAAATCCCTACTAAAATGACATTCCACTTTGCTTTTGAACGTTGAATACAAGTCCAATTCTAAGTTGTGAACATTTTGTCTATGTGTGTGAGTGATGTATAGTGGAACTAAGTGATAGTATCATCCTTCCTCCCTTTATGTTTCATGTTTAAGTAAGGGTTATGATGTTAATAGGTCATGTGAAGTGTGTTTAATGTATTAATCTCTCTTTCAAGTATGTAATTGTATCTATGGTGTGTAATATAACCCTTAGGTCAAGTATCTTGTTGATTGTCCCAAGAATGTTACCTTCACATTGAAACACTATGTTAGGATATTTCAATGCATGGAATTGGTCTTGGTAAGCATTATTTATTAGTAGAAGTATGATATTATATGGGATATATTCTTTGTGGATCACCTCTCTAGCATAGTTTCCATTTTATGCAAACTCTTGACTCTTTTCATGAACAAGCATTAAGATAGGTGATAGATACTTAGAGAAGAATTCAAGGAGCTATACCTTTCAATCTTAGATATTCATCTCTCCTAAAATTTCCCATAAAATTGAGAGATGTTTTAATGTTTCATTAGATTAAAGGAGATTCATAGAGAGTCCTAGGGAGCACAATTTGATGAAAATAGTTCTAACATGCCTAGTGGGATAGTTGGTCCTAATTATTTCCATGTCAAGGTGAATGTTATCCTTGACAAGTCCAAAGTTATAGAAGTGTTCTTAATCAATCATTTGGTGAATCCAAAATGTGAGAATCTCTAGTTTTAGATCAAGTTTCCACACTATAATTCATGGTCCTCACTAGATCATCTTATAGTAGAGTTTTCAATCAAGTTCCTCTACCTGAAACTCCTCTTGAAGAACAACTTGGACCTTTCTTAACTTTTAGATATCTTGAATAAGAATATTTTGAAGAGGAGGAATAATAAGTGGAAGAGATAAGAGACCAAGAGGAAGGAGAATATATGGCTAGGCAACATCCGTCCCTATCCTTCAACACACAAAATACATGTAACCTTCATGCATATGACCCTATTCCTCACAATGCTACCAAAAATATTCGTAGCTTGAATGGAGAGGGTCCTATTACCCCATCTGATCACATTAGGTACATTTCAAACCTTTAAAATTTCCATAATGTTACTCAAGCCAACATAGCCATTAAATTGTTTGCCATGCCCTTGAAGGGTAAAACACTTGATTGGTATATAACTTTGGAAGGTGGTTAAATCCTGAATTGGGATGACTTTAAGTAATTATTGGTGATTAGGTTTGAGAACAAGAGTGATCACTCTTTATTAATCCACTAGGTAAATGTGATAAAGAAAGGTCCTCATGAATTTATGGGAGATTTCAAAGAACATGGCATAGGCTACCACCTATCATGAGGCCTAATACAAGATTAGTGTTCCCCACCTATCTCAAGGTTATTGGAACTAATGTGGTAGTCATGTTTTAATCAAAGGGAGGATTTAATTTACCCAAGGCATATGAGATATCCATTGAAGATGAGAATAATTTGATACAAGTTGAGAAATTACCCCCTAGATTTTTCATGCCCTTGTTGTCTCATGGTTTAGTTGAAAATCCAAGTATAGAACAATTTCCTAATGCTAATTTCAAGCCTAAAACCACTCCAAATAAGGTGTATAATATGATTTATAAGGATGAAGTGACTATATCATTGCAAGCCCAACTCAAAAAAGCCCAATTACATGCAAGTGCTTCACCCAATCCTTAATATTATCCCCAACAAGGATATAGACCTCCACCCCAATACAATTATCAAGGAAGAGGACAAGGTCAAAAATATCTCAGTAGGCAACCCAATGCCTTTAATCCCAATTCTATTCCATCTACAAAGGTTGTTGTTCCAGTCCATACTAATTTGGTTCAAAGAAAAGAGCATATTGATCATTGGGGACAATCTGAAGGTCAATTTGAGTATGATGGTGGAGAATTTTGTCATACTTTGGTGGCACAATAACAAGCTACTCCTTACCTTACACTATAATAAGAACATCTCATACAAATGAACTCTCATGGAGAAGGTAGAAACCAAGGTATTATTCTCATGAACTTTCAAAAAGAAGATGACTATGTGTTGAATCAAAGAACATCAATAGAAACCAACACAAGAGATAAAAAAGAGTTGTGGGAGATTTTATTGAAGCACATGTGACTCCAAATGATGCATCTCCAAGGCCACAAGGTGTGAATCCCAATGTAGCACCTCTTATTAGTCACATTAATCATCAAATTCAAAATGCAAGAAAGGTTGTCAAGCCTATAATACATCAATTAAAAGCTTCATAACTACCCCTAAGGATGCAATAAAAGGTAAATACTTCCCCTATAAAGATCATTAACTCTTTAAGGAACACCAAGACCAATATATATCTTTGGGAAGTCTTGAAAATGCCTGGTCAAAAGGAACTCCTACAAGAATAGCTTACCAATATCAATGTAGCCCAACAAGCCCTAAGGTACTATGGTGTGGCTCTTGAAAACATGCCAAGTCATGTCTTATATCCCTCCACAAAATGTGAAAATCCTCCACATTTTTACATCACAATCATTGTAGGAGACAAATTGGTTCACAATTGCATTATGGATAGTGGGGCTAGTACCATGGTTATGTCTAAGGTGGTTGTGGATAAGTTGGGGTTAAGGTATGAACCATATAACACAGGAGTGTTAAAACTTTATGTAACTCCAACGAAGATAGTGGGACTAGTTGAATATTTGAAAGGTTTTCTACATGATTGTCAAGGCTTCCTTATTATGCAAGACATTATGGTGGTAGACCTCCCAACTCACTTTTTTATTTGCTTATCAAGGGAATTCATATCTAAAATTGGAGGATATATTTTTTATGATTGGAGTTTTATAAATTTTAGAAAAATTTATGGATCCAAGGTGACCATAATAAAATATCCCTTGGCAAGGTTTCATATCGAACCATATGTGGAGTCAAGTTCAAATCAGAATTGTGTGATTAGTAAAGAAGAAGAAGGTGTCATAAAAGGTGAAGCATCCTCTCCTCTTTAAGGTATTTATGACCTTTTCCTATTAGAATATGTTATTGAAACATATGATCATGATTCTTATGCATCTATGGAATAAATTGATTTGGGGAATTATTGTGTACATGAAGAAGATACTCCTATACCTCTAATTGCAAATGAATATCATAAAGTAGAAGAGATATTTCCTACTTTGTCTATTCCTCCTCAAGATGATCAAGTAATTGTCTAAGATTGTAATGAGTCCCATATGGCCAATAATTATTCCTCTCTATCTTGTTATCCACCTAGTCTAATTAGTTCTCCTCCAAGTCATGCCATTGATAGTTTTAAAAAATCTCTTGTTGGCTACCAAGAATACATGATAGATATTGATACTAGATATAGTAGTGATCAATTAATTTCAGGTATTTGTATTAGGATCAAAAGTAATGGGTTGGAACAAATAAAAAGGGAGTGGATACCTATAGAGGAGGCTAATTGGTCAGATTTTACCTATGAGGTGCTTGAGGTTTGTATCCTAATTTACAATCTATAAGAGAAATTGACAACCCATGAAACCAATCCATCTTGGCAATCTCAAGATGCCCCAAACTCTTTGTCCATTACCCAAAACTTCCCTTATTGGGATTCTATCCTATAAAACAAAAAAAAGAATGAAGAAACCATGGTGGAACAACTCAACTTATGTGAATAATATTGTGAATAAGGAATAGAGGTTTTAGATTGGTTGAATGATGAGAAAGATCTAATTCCTTGTGAAAGTGATGATACTTGTGTTGAAAATGATACTTTAGAAGGAATTCTTCTTTTGAATCCTAAAGAAGAAATGTTTTCTCTCATTTTTCCTTTCCATGATGTAGATCAACCAAAATAAGATGGATTATGGCATATGTTTGAAGACATATGCAAGGAATTTGAAATCCAAAAATGGCCTACAAGTCCTAAATAACTGACCACAAGCCATCATTGCTAAAAGTTAGAAAATAGGTATGTGTTAAATAATGTTATCACTAAGAGATTTTGGATCAAGATGCAACAATATATGATGATCTTGGGCCCCTTCAAGTTGAGTTGAGTATTGATTCTAAAATCACTCATAAAGTTTCTTATACCATCATCAAAGAGCAATTTAAACATGAGATACATATAGATTTCCATGATACAATAATTCTTAGAGAGTTTGAAAAAGGTGTGATGATTGAAAAAGAAGATGAAATGTATCAAGAAGACATGAACTTACAACAAATTACCCTATATATGGACATGAAAATTTGCTATGAGGAGACAAGAGGGAAACAATGTGAGATATGTTTCCAAAACCAAGAGAAATTCACCTACTTGGGAGATATATTTAAAATGACTTCATCAAGTGACATGACAAGTCAAGGAACAAAGAATAAATGTGAGTCATCTAGTATCACACCCAAAAGGAAGCACACATGGAATCCTCATTCATGTAATGAGGATGAAAATACAATATACTCCCCTTTTTATCTAGGAAGGGAGTATGATAAGGATGGATGTACATACTAGTTTATTTTTAGTTTTGCTTTATGTTCCCTAAGTGCTTTGTAGCACAAGTGTGTTTACTTATTTTTGTATGGTGTGTGTCTTTACCTTTGTGCATGTGGATTAATTAGCTTGTGTCCTTTGAGCCAAAGGTCTATTTAAGTCATTTTTGGTTCCTATATGCATGAATCCAAGCCCAATGGAATGATTTTGGCAACTGATCTTAGGCATACTAGGCATGCCATACCTTGCAATCGCCAACAATGTTGGTCAAATTTCACTCCCAAGTTTACATCTTTCAAATTTGTCCAAGTACAATATTTGGAAATTTTCTTTGAATGGAGAATTTATCATTGATCCAAAGCAAAAATACAAAGTGTTATTTCATTTGGAGACTTTTTTTTTTGTCTTTTGGTTGGGTGTTATTTCTTGCAGAGGTTTTGTTTTGGGTTTTTTATTCAAAGTGTCAGGAATTGTTTTAGACATTTTATATAAAACAATTTTCCTAATAGGGAACTTAGGGAAAATGGTACTTCTCAGCTTCTTCAAAAAGGACATTTTAAAATTTCCAAACAAAATTTTCAAGGGTTTTTTAAGGTCCATTTTAAAAATATGAAGAGATCATTTGCAAATTTTCTAAAGGTCACCTCCATCTTTCTGAAAAGGTCATTTTCAACTTTTTTGAAGGGACATTTTAAAAAAGTTGAAAGGTAATTTACAAAAAATTTGAAGGAATTTTCAAACAAGGTTCCTTATTAAAAAGTCTAAAGATTTTTTTATTTTAGGAAGTGAACCCAATATAAAAGTTGAAAAGTACATTTCAAAAAATCTGAAGGGTATTTTCCTTTTAGAAGGGTTATTTGCAAAAGTTCTAAAGGGATCATCTTCAACTTTCTAAAATCACATTTCCAAGTGTTGAAGGGTCATTTATAGATTGTCAAATGACTATTTATTTTGGCTAAAGGGCAAAAAGACAAAATTTTGAAGGGCCAAATAGAAAATCTAAAGGAATTCTATTGGAAAGATTGTCTGAGGAATTCTTTCAAAAAACTTGTCCGCATCGAAAAAAGGTCAAATCCCAATTATTTTAGACAATTTATCTAATACAAATGAAATAAAAGGTCCAAAATATTTTTTGGGAAAATTATCCACAAGAATTGCCAAGAGAAATCTGGAATGAATTCTTTCAGGAAAAGTGCTGAGACTAAAAGTCTAAAGGAGAAAAGTGTTGAAACAAAGAGTTTGAGGAAAGTGTTTTGAATTAATAAGGAAGGTGAATTCCATGCAAACATTGATTTAAAAATACATAAAATCATCATTGATTTAAAAAAACTTAGTGGGAACATGAGAGAAAACATGGAGGTAACAATTGGTTGAATCTTGAGTATCTGGTGCAGACAAAGCAAGTAGAATGGACAGGTTGATGATTTGAATCATTGTTGGTAGTTTAAAAAATCAAAGAGCTTAGATAAAATCAATAAAAACAAGTGTCCAAAGGATGGTTAGTAGTTAGGAAAATAATTTTTTAACTATCACCATAAGTCCCATTTCCCTTAGTAGTGATATGTGTCAGCTCTTCTATTTTTAGTTTCAAATGCTCATAGATGATTTTTGATAGAAATTATTTCTTGCATCAATTCTGAAGGTCTTATGCCACTTTTCACCATTATTATGACTAGTTTCAATTAAATGTAAATCCTAAAATTATATGGCTCACCCCATCCCTCTTTATCATTCATTTGTAACTGATCTTCATGTTGGTGACACATGTCCTTGTGCCTCTTCAACTTTTCTTCTCTCTCTCTTCCTCAAATTTCTATAAATTAAGCCATTTTTGGCTATTTTAAGGAACCACATTTTTGGTATGGTGAATCCCTACTAAATGACATTACACTTTTCTTTTGAACATTGAATACAAGTCTAATTCTAAGTTTTGAACATTTTATTTAAGTGTGTGAGTGATGTATAGTGGATCTAAGTGATAGTATCATCCTTAATCCCTTTATCCATCATTTTTAAGCAAGGGTTCTAATTTTAACAGGTCATGTGAAATGTTTTGAATGTACTAATCTCTCTTTAAACTATGCATTTGTATCTATGGTGTCTAATCTACCCCTTAGGTCAAGTATCTTGTTGATTGCCCCAAACATGTTACCTTCACATTGAAACACTATGTTAGGATCTTTCAATGCATGGAATTGATCTTGGAAAGCATTATTGATTAGTATAAGTATGGTAGTCTATGGGAGATATTATTAGTGGATCACCTCTCTAGCATAGTTCCATTTTATGTGAACTCTTGACTCATTTCATGAACAATCATTAAGATAGGTGATAGATACTTAGATAAGAATTCATGGACCTATCCCTTTCAATCCTATAGATTAATCTCTCCTACAAGTTCCCACAAAATTAAGAGATGATTCAATGTTGCATCAAATTGAATGAGCTTCATAGAGAGTCTTAGGGTGCACAATTTGATGAAAATAGGTACATAGTGTCTTCTACAACATATCACACATTATAAAATACATACATAGGTCTTACATGTACAAGGCACATACTCATATTTTCAGAGAGATCTGAAACCCTACATGACATTGACACACCCTAAAGATAAAAACACATCACACCCCTATCTAATTCTAGTAAACTTGTCTAGAAATAAATTAAAGTCATATTCTTGATTCAAAATAAGCCAACATAATCACATAGTCAATTTTCATTTTTTGTCTTAGTTTTGCATTATTAAATTTCCACATAATTACTTTTTATTTTTTATTTCCCATTTTATCATCTTTATAGATATATTAAGTTCTGAATGAATTTGTTCATTTATTGAATATTTGTAGCACTATTATTTTATGCAATAATTGTACTAATTAGGTAATCAATTTTTTTTTACCCAATTTATGATAAAATAGCTATGTTGTTTCCACTAAGTCTTAAATACTACACCTTGAGTTGGTTTGATGACCTCCCATTATAATTTTTACATGCCTTCAATCCTATAGCCAATGAATTCTTCACACAATTTTCAATCATCATTAGTGATAACATGGAATATGCTCATAATATAAAATTTAATCAAGGACCAAATGTTCCCATTAATAAATATGTACTTTTTTATAAATATATGCTCTCTAAAATGATAAATCCAATGGATAATAATGAGTTGCAAGACATATAAAAGAAAATTTTTCTTTCCCCACTACATGAGTCCATTATGTTCAAAGGATTTCAATATTTTGATGGCTTATGCCATATAATCAGACACCATGCATTTAAGCTCCTTACTATGAGTATGTTAAAATACATGTTGAACCCTCCAACTATGTATGGTGTAAATTTTTAGAATAAACCAATTTTTAAATCCAAAGCAATTAAGACTAAGAATGATGAAAAATAATAGTTAATGCAATGTCATAATCTATTAATAGGCATATCTTATCATTTTCTCAATGGAGGTAGTTTTCACTATTACCTAAACCTCCTCACATGATAATACAAAATTTAATTAAGTGAAATCTCACATCTATCTCTCCCAAAAAAGAGGTTGATATGAATAACGCACCATCTAAGGGATTTGAAATTAAATTATATTGTGATTATCATAAATGTGTAGGGAATTAAAATAATATAAGAACAATCATGAAACATAAGATACAAATAAGTAAACATATAGTTCCAAGGCACGAAGGAGTCATTTTTCTCATTCACAAATATTTCAAAGGAATGAATAAAATCACCCCTAATCTTTCCAAACCTCACAAAGGTAAAGAGGAAGTTATAAAAGTATAGAATATTTGGATTAAGTATCTGGATATAAATAATACTAAATATAAAGTTTAGATTAATACTAGAAATGTCCCCAAATCTCAAGGGGTAAGTATTAGTAACTAGATAATAAGTGCTACTAAATATCCTCCAAGGACTAGTCAGAAGGTAGAAAACACAAGTAAAATTTGTCTTTCAACTAGGAAGTCTATCTTGGTTGATGATGTTATTGGAGATAAGGAGGAGATCAATACATAGAACGTGTTTGAAAGGGATAAAAATAAGACTTCAATTGACAAAAATGACAAGGGCAAGAAGAAAGTGAGTGATTATCCAAAGGATAAATAGGTAGAAGATTTAGGAACCAAAAATCATTATCCTAATGAAAATTTCAATGTTATGGTTGATTATTTAAAATGTAAACATAATACAAATAAAATTGAAGAATAATTAAAATTTCATAAATTGATTATGAGGTGGTTTATGAGGGAACTATCAGAGATCAAAGGCAAAGTGACCATTATCTAATAGGACAATGAAATATTGAGTTAGAAAGATGAGAATAAATACTATAATATCCAAATTAAAAGACTTAGAGATATGTTTGGTGTCCTGAAATGTCAAAATGAAAAACCTAAGAACAACATCATCTACTTGGTTAACTTCAGCAAGGCTGCCATGCATGAAGGAATTCAGAATTTGGAGAGTTTAAATCTCATAAGGGATGACTGATAGATATAAATAGATATTC